>JAGVSQ010009908.1:0-13284 GCA_022683975.1 Rhyacophila evoluta
CATTTTAATGAACGTAAATTAAATATCATATTATAATTTTCTAGTCAAAGAAGCTACCTACCAGACAGCGACTCATTAAAATATCTGAGAATAATAGACTCGAAAATAACACAAATTCGTTTGAACACATTAAACGGCCAATATTCCGAGTAGGCAATGAATAATTCATTAGCAGTGCATTTATATCCTTCTAAGAAGAAGTATACAGTCCGTTCCAATCTTTAATACTTGCCAATATATGTGTTGGTGACATCAGTATGTGTATCCTTTGTTTATTTCATTAGAACGCACACTTGTCTAAATACGCTCGATTGGGCGAATAGTACACACAGTTGATGAATGCGCATACGACGATTTTACGTGTGTATTGTATATCCCAAAACTACTTTATTTGTTAAGTCGCTTAATTGATTATGTATATTTTAAAAATATTTGTTGAATGTACTCAAAAAAACGATTTTCTGAATGCTTGTCTTTACTGAAATGGAAGTGCATTATACCAAAATACTAGCAACTTCTACAGAGTATGTAGTAATAAGACGATACATTTATATTACAGTAGAACCTCAATTATCCGCAGCACGATTAACCGAATTGGATTCGATATTTTTACTATTTATTATTATCTTATAACACGTCCCGAATCTACAAATTTGTAGCGTTTTGGCATACTCCCACTCTTGAAAAATCTAAAAGAAATGCTAATTTTAAACAAAAGCTAATCATTGATTTTTTAATTCGCAATAATTAAAATTAACGATATAATGCACATATTATGTATGTATAAATATTTCAATAAAAATAGCCGCAATACATATATTATGTATATTTTTCCTTCTACTTCTGTTTTTTCGATTATTTGAACTTAAATTTGTTTTATAGACTATTTTAATATATATTTTAAAATTAAAGCACACGTTTAATATACTTATATAACAAATTTAAATCAATAATAATTAAACAGAGTAATTTAATGGCATATTTGTTATTTTTATCTTATAAATCTATGTACATTATATCTTATTTCATAAAATATAAAAATATATGATTTTTTTATTAATTTAATAAAATAATAATTAACATTCCCTATCTAAACGTTCTTTCAATAGTTCCAGTCATAAATAAATTATCGTGTATTAAAAATTGAAATGGACTATTTATAACGAGTATCAAGAATGTTTTTTAATTTTTAGTCCATCCATTCGGAAAAAAATAAAAAGTATTTAAGATCGTTTGAATGTTATACACACTTTAAAATGTGATCTTTCTTCAGGATGCTCAGCGAAATACCTCCCGTTGAAGAACTGGTGCGATGTGCCAAGACGGAGTTCCTGAGAGTTTTCGGCAAAGATCCTGAAGTTGCAGCATGTGCTCCGGGAAGAGTCAACCTCATTGGGGAGCACACTGATTACAACGATGGACTTGTATTACCCATGGTAAGCAATAACATCCATAATGTTTCAATTAACATCCAATTCTATCGCTCGCGGACTTCTAATCAACAACCCAAATGAATAGTGGTGCCCATAATCAGTGCCGCGCTGTAAGTAAAAGACGCCTTTTTGCAAAAAAAAAATTGAGCTAACTTATTATTTTTATTTCTACTGATTTATAACTTGCATATTTTAACTATCTAACTCTTTTCTAAGTATTTTATATTTTTATAATACTTGTTTTAATTATACAAATACCAATACGTACACTTTAAAATACTGGTTGATCCACTTCATCGTTCGTATAAAAAGGCGCCTATCATATTCAGGCACCCTTATGCAATGTACAATCAGAACATAATAAAAATAGTTTCATACCATAAGTATAAACTATCCCATTCGTATATGTTCGCTCCCAAAGTGGAGCATATATATCTTTACAATATGAAGACGTTTTGTCAGATTATTTTTCACAAAAAATGTTTGTCAGACAATTTCTCAACCCAATGGGCATCCAGTCCTGCATTTTTAGATTTTTAAAACTCGACATACGGGGAATTGAACTCGCATTCCCGGATTGCTAGGCGCACACGCTACCAACTACGCTGACCGTGAGACTAAGTATAAAACAATATATTCATATTACATTATTATTAGTTTATATTATACCATCTTTATTCAGAAAGTGGAACATATAGATCGACACAGTATGAAGACATACACTCCAAATGTGGAGAAAATGAATCTCTGCGATGTGAAGACATCTCTTGACAGATTATTTTTCTTGAGACTTGCTCAACCCAATGGTTATCCAGTCCTGCATATTTTTAAATCCGACAGATGTGGAAATCAAACCCCCATTCGCCGGATTGTGAGACGCGCACGCTATCCTTTACGCTACCGGGAATACTTCTATTCATATTATAATTTTCAATATGATAAATATTCTACTACCGCGTGTATCGTGGCCATCGTGAAACGTCGCTGATTTTTTGTACAAAATAAAGCAAATTGTATTAGGATATCGTTAAAGAAAGATTTTATTCACAGTGAGATTTTCCCAGGTTGTTACTCCTACCTAGACAATATGCGATAGAAGATATCAAATGATAATAATCTGAGATATTCTGTCTACGGGCTTGAATTTAAATCTGATTTATTCAAAACGATTCGTCCAGATCGATTTACATAAAGAATTATTTTTATCAGTTTTCATAAATCATTAGCACGATGTGTTTTTACATATTTGAATGACGGGCGGTACCAACTTGAAGAAAATTCATTTCGGATTTAATTGGTTCGTTCTTTTAGTGAACTATTTTTGAATGGTATCATTTTGAAAATATATTAATGACTTTAAGATTGACGTAACCTTATATAATATACAATCAGTGAATAGATATTAAAGTGAATTATGACTGAATTAAAATAGACCGATTCTCTTGAGATTTACTTTATATGACTAGTCAATAAGTGCGTATTAAAGTGACTTAGATGTAGAGTCATTCAATTAATGTCAGACATTAACTCTAGGTTAAATCAATCAAATAAATCCTCTCCCGGTGGAATTTTATGGACTATTTAAATAATTGTCATCCATGGTAATTTTGTAAATACATGTGAGTGCGTGTGTATTTTTCTTGACATGGGTTTGTCAGTATCTGCAAAGTATCCAAATACTTTCAATGTGTGTTTTAATATAAGACATGGGCTTATTGATTGATAGCTAACAATGGCAAATAACGTCCTTAAAAGAGTTGTATGCGGAAATATACCCACGCTAAATCATATGAACAATGTAAAGAATGTACTAAAATGAGCCGCCATTTCTTTTTTGCAGGAAAACCAAAATAGACATAAAAGTAAAAGTTGAAGTTAATTTCTGGAAAAAATAAAAAGTCGAACAAGTGAAAATTTCGCGAAGAAGAAATGGTAGAATTTTTTAAATATCGGCTCATTTTGGGATACCATGTGTATTCATTTAATAGGGGGCATTTATTAAAAATATAGAGAAGAGAATCACAAATCAAAAAAATACCGCAGGCAAAAGCATACTTCAAGTATTTCTAATAAACATAATTGATTTGTTTAATCACATACAGCAACAAACTGCCGAATATTATTGTATATGAGGGGTGTATTTTTTTAAGTAAACTTATTCCATTATGCAAGATTTTTAATTTGTTGACAAAAAATAGTAGCACGCCACTGGGTGCTTCTATGCATCTAGACTAGACTATGCTCAAAAGAATCTAAAGTTACCCATTAAAGTTATATTATCAAAGGCAAATGCAATCTATCTATCACAATGCCACAGTGAATAGTCGATAGAGTCGAGAATATAGATATAATGTGTTACACTCGTTACATCGTGGTCTATTATTGTAGAAGAATAAAGTTAATGCAATTTAAGTATTATATAAATCAGTGAATCCCAAACTTTTACCCCCCTTCCATTTTTTTTCTTCAATAGCCCCCTCGAAAGATCTTTTTTTTTATACGATGCTTACTTCGAAAGTGCAGTATATGAAACTTTATATAAAAAAAGTATATGAAACAGTGTAAATATGTCCTCTTCAGAAATTTAGTATAAAATTCGGCGTTTTCAAAACTTATGTTAAAACTTATTCTTTCGTGGTACTTATCAGTCAATTTCTCAATACATAAGCCTTCCAGTCCTACGTCATTAGATCTTTTACAACTCGAACAGCTGTGGGAATCGAGCACAGAATCTCCGGCTCCAAAGCGCACTTGCTAACCTCTCGTCAACCGAAAAATAAACTTAAATATATAATCATTTAATTCCTTTAGTAACATTATAATATTTAACAGTTTTGATTGAATTATACGTGTAATTTTTGCATGAACGGGTTCCTACTACAGCGCGCTGAAAATCTCATATAACTCGAAAATGTATTTATTAAGACCACGTGTCATAGGAATCAATCGGTTGTAAATCATATTTTGAAAGTAAATAATATGAATATTGAAACATAATATGAGTAATTCTTACTACGATGTATGATTCTGCACCTGTATCATCAAGTAGTAGCATAATTAATGACGTTTTTTTTTTACTTTTTAAATCATCGACCAGATTTTAGTGCCGTTTTATTGCTATGCTACTATTTAATGACCCCTGTAGTCTTGAAGGCCACCGTTAAGCTATATTTATTCATATCTAGCGTAGCCGGGGGAGCGATATTACACGCTTTGAGAATCACTGTTAAAAGTGATATCACCTTCAAATACTTCAGCACAAAATGATTTTAAACTTCGCAACTTTCTTTGGTAAATTGCTTCCTATTAAAGTTTTTTTAGTCAAGGAAAATATCATGGAAAGTTATTGTATAACCCACCATGACTAAGAAAGGCCGAGAGCTTCTCAAACTTCTGTTCACCTCATCAGTCTCTCGCCGTTTCTCTGCGGCAGTCTCACCGAATTTAATTATATCGTTTAGTCTAACTGCTTCCAAGCGCTCCTTTGATTATTTCAATTAATTCGTTTCCTCTTAAATGCAATGAAGTATGAAAGATGTGAAAAATATGTTTTATTAAAAATGCTTGAACTATGTATATTAGTGATAAATATAATAAAACAATGTTTACCATGCATTCTTTTTATGGTTTCTTTGATAAGCTATTATATTAAATAATTTCTCTGCGATTTAACACTCTAAAGATAAATATATGCAACTCAGCCACAACTTTTGAGCCATAGCACATGTTAATGCAAATAAAAAATAACAAACATAAAAGTTTATCATTTATTCGGCCAGCGAGACGCCAACGCGTCATTATCAAGGCATCTCTTACATTGAAAGAAAGAAATATTGTATCGATTCGGTATGGTGATGTTTCGCTTTTGAAAGTCAGTAAGCTGGATTAATATCATTCTGTCATAATGTATGACATTTCTTAACGTTTCTTAATGCTGTAGGAATGATGCAAAAAATTTCTCCACTCTCTTCATAGTGATTGTAAATAAATTGATATTAATTTGGTGTTAAGAATAAGGTAATTATGATCCATATTCGTTTAATCCCCATCAAATAACATTGTTCCAGAAGACTAAAGGTTATACAATTCAAGGAATGATCGCATACGTATTGCAAACTTTTTAATTTTAATTTTTGGAAACCAGTTGAACAAAACTATTGGCCAAAATTTGGTGAACTGAAAATAGTTGATCATCCGATTTGAACATTCTAGTTATAAAAGCTGAATTGATGGCTTTTTGGTGAAGGCTGACCTGAAATGACCTGGGCAGTTACCAAATGACTGACAAATAATAGAGAATCTTGGAGGCAACTGTATTATACTTTCATGGGAAGTAGATATAGGAGAAAATGGAAAAAGAACGAGCCTGATGTGCAGTTGTATTTTTAAATGTTTCACTTAAATGTGAACTTCAGAAAATATTACATATTGATTATAATAATATATGCAAATGCACAAACAATCAATTTAAACGTAACAAAAGAGACAGTTGGATATTAATATAAACTATTTCAATTTTTTTGTCTTTTGCAGGCCTTGCCACTGGTTACCGTAGTTGTCGGTCGAAGGAACGGCACAAAATACTGCAGCGTCTCAACTCTTGCGTCATTGGATGGCGATGGAGAAAATGGTGAGGTCGTCACCTTTAAGATACCAGTTCCAGGAGAAGCCCCTCTTCAACCAGGAAGTCCGCAGTGGGCCAATTACGTTAAGGGAGTCGTTGCAAATTTTGAAATTGGTGAATAAATATTTTAATCTGTTAAGGATCATAATATTCTTTTATTCTTTATTGTGTACTATTGCAATATAAAATATTTAGCATTAATTGAATGTGACTTTAAGCAAATGCTTTCAATCTAGTGAATATTTTATAACCTCTAGTTAGAATGACCAACAATTCATGTCATCTATGAAGGATTCTGAGAATGTGTATCATTTCTAAGTAACAAAATTTATTTAGCGCATCTCATAGCAGATTTGTGTTTTATATATACACACTATATTATTATGATCAATAAGAACTTCTCCTATGTACTCTTAAAAAGTAATTTTATACTGCAGGTGAGCTAATCGGGTTTGATATGACAATCTGCACCAGTGTACCATTGGGTGGTGGTCTTTCGAGCAGTGCATCATTGGAAGTAGCTACATTCACATTCTTAGAAGGCCTCACCAGAACAATAGTCAAGTAAGATGAAGACTTTTATTTTTTTAAATTCCATTCGAGGCACTATGCATAAAATGCACACACATATACAAATGGAAATGACGGTATTAGACAAAATTGCCTTTGGTATTGATTTCTTCTTCTTAGCGAAAGTCTGTTCAGATGAATTTCGTTTTATGGACATCTCGAATGGAATCTGTCAAAGTATCTGAATAGGCCATCATTCTTTTCTCAAATTCAACTCTTACTTGTAATTTGTAACATTCTCAATGTCTTCAATAAGTGAATGAATTTAACTGAATAAATGTAATATCTATAAAAGAGTTTAATATTTAGAGTTGGTTGAATTCAGTGGAAAACATTGACATTGTAAAAAACTAAAAATTTCCATGACCGTTGTTATCAAATAAATTATAAAGTAAATGGATATTTGATAATTAATAATAAATAAAGGATGCCTGTTGACTATTTGTCTGGAATATTTTTTTTTATTAGATGATAATTCTTTGGCTAACGACAGGGTTACATTTTTCCATCTTATCGTTCGTCAAATTCAATTCAACAAATCTTAAATAAAAAATCAATAGTATTTATAAAAAATAAACAATAACCCACTTGTATTATGGATTTTTGAAACAAAAATAAAAAATGAGATAATTTTTTCATTAACATCAAGAAAACAGCAAGATCCACGTATTTTAACATAACGAATTTTTTAACAGGCCACGAGACAAGGCGCTACTGTGCCAAAAAGCTGAGCATGAATTTGCTGGAATGCCTTGTGGAATTATGGATCAATTTATTTCTACCATGGGAAGGGATAATCATGCTCTGCTTATAGACTGCAAGTATGAATTTTAACAACTATGTTAAATAATCATAACGGCTCGCTAATTTAACTTCTAAATATATATGAGATGTCTTGCCGGCATAAAACTATTGCATGACTAACTTGTAAATTGTCGTGGAGATGATTCTTTTTTACATACAAATTTGTCATACATACCTAATAGTGTAAAGTCTGCAAAGACATACATAATTATAATATGTCACAATTACTAGTTTCATAGACTGTCAAGCTAGACTTAAAATATTCCTTATTTCAATTTCTTACAGAAACTTTTGTACTTAATTATTGTAGAAAATGTAAATTGAAATTTTGATGTTTCTTTCCTTCTTAACTGTCTGCCACTAGAAGAGTTTTTAACCGAAAACTTTGAACTCAAGTACTTTGTCATGATACATTTGTATTCAATGGTGGAATGCTTCAGCTGAATGATTATATAAAAATATCAAAATGTATTTATTATCTTTCAGGAAGTTAAAAGCGACACTGATACCGATAATAAGTGATGAATATGTATTCCTCATCACCAATTCCAATGTAAAGCACAAACTTTCAGGAAGTGAATACCCACTGAGAAGATCGCAATGTCAAAATGCTGCTACATTGCTTAGTGAACCATCATTGAGAAATATAGAGTTGGAAGAACTTGAAAGTAACTATGTCTAATCACATATATTTTCAATTAACCATTTTCTTTGATAAAATATCGATTACTGAACAATAGCAGATATCAATTGAAATAATATTTACATAGTGTTTGAGTACAAAGCAACAGCTGAATTCTGCCTTACACAATGACCAAGATGTAATCATGACGCTTAGGACAGCAGTAATTGCTATAGACATTTTCTTAAGTATATTCCGGGCTGTTTGCCAGAATACTAATTACATGTAAGCTCCAAAACAGAGCATATGTGTGACAAGTCTTAAAAAATCTACATTAAAAAAAACTTTATGAATGTACATTAATATTTAAAAAAAAAAATAGTTTATTAACACTTGGCCTGCGGGACCTGTAATATTACGTGATTGTGTACTATAGCGGCTATTTGCCGGACTTGAAATGTTCCGTGCCTCATACTATAAATATTTTAACTGCCAACTGTAAGTCAAAGACTTTTACTACATTTTTAATTGGAAAATCAGAAATCTTTCTCGCTCTATTTTTCGTAAATATCGTCACTCATCATATCAATTTAAAGCGTGTTAGAATTATCTTACCCTAGACTATCATTTTTGACCGAAATCGTCTTATTTGCTTCAGTTTACTTTTTTTTTAGTTCAGAAAAAACATTTTAAATATTTTTGTAAATTTTAAGTGAGTTTATTTATGCCGATGACGATTCTATTACATTTTTCTTAAGCATTAAAAATTAGCACTATCCTAGTTTTAGGTGATAATTATATAAGCTGTGACAATAATATAATATTGAAATGTTGATAAATTGATTCTGCATAGAATGTTGAGTACTATAAATATTCAAAGTGATTTAGAAACTATGTTAATTTTCGCAAACGTTAACTGCATTTTGCAGATTTGCCAAAAGTAGCCCGCAGTTAAAGTGTTAATAATTTTACTTAATTGATTATCTTTTTTTGCAGCTTTAAGGAGGTTGCAAGTCGATAGCAAAACAATAGACAGAGCTGAACATGTTATTTCAGAAATAAGAAGAACAGCAAATGCCGCCAAAGCTTTGCAAGATAGTGATTTCAAAAAAGTTAGTCATTTTAAATATGTTTTCTTGAGTACAATATTTATAATATTAATATGAAACATGAATATTTTTATTTGTGTTATATATTTATCTATTAATTGACTATCTTCATAGGGTATAATGTATAATATAATATAAATATTTAAAATTGAAGAAGACATACGGTACAGCATTGTATTTACCAGCAAGCGCTTGTCAGATTATTTCATCACATGTTACTAGTTAATTACTCCGATATTCATTTTATTTCCTACCTGCCTCATTATATGTATGAGTGTCTAAGCCCAAGATGAGTCCTTCTTAGCTCCTAATGTTTGCCTCCTCCCTTTGCCTACCCCTCCATATCCAACGTTTCGACTATCTAAATAGCTATCAAAAATTATACATAGCTACTAAGTACGAAAGTAGAAATCGTAAAATAGTGCGAGACCTAAAAAACAACAAGAAACAACAAAATTCTGGACGAATGTACGAAAGTAGAAATTCTAAGATAAGGTAAGACCTAAAAAATGAGAAAACTCCAAAGCACAACGATTTTATTTATTTTTATTTCTTACTTATGATTGATTATTCATACTTTTACCTAAGGTAAGGCACCGTGGAAAAATCTTAACTCCAAAAACGCACCATGACGTGAAAAATTTTGAACCACTGCAAAAAATTGTTAATTGAAGGGTTTTATACATTGATGTTTTTTAATATTCTAGATGGGAACGTTGATGAATGAGTCACATGATTCATTGAGGGACCTTTTTGAAGTATCATGTGTTGAATTGGACAATTTGGTTGATTTGGCAAGATCAGTGGATGGTGTTTTGGGATCTCGAATGACAGGTGGAGGCTTCGGAGGATGTACAGTTACACTAGTATGTTAATTAAGACTATCATAAATATTCAAAAATGTGTTATAAATACTAGATTAATCAATAATGGAAAATCTATAGCTTATCCTTAATAGAGTTGATGTGCACAATAGTTAAAAATTTACAATCAATACTGTGAATTTTATTTCAGTTATTTAATATTCTAATCAATTTACACTTAAACAAAAAAATTGAGATTGCATAATGTAATATCTGCAAGCTGAATAAGCTGGAGAAAGCTGATAGTGAGAAGCCAAGTACTAGCAACATAAAGTTGATTAAGTTGACAATAAGTTGATTACAAAGCCAATAAAAGTGATGAGTATGTTAATTGATATGTCTCACAAAGTCATAAACTTAATACATTCTGTAATTCTTTCAGGTTAGTAAAACAGCTGTAGATAAATTGATGGAAACTATAACGAAAAAATACAGTGGAACTCCAACATTTTACATATGCGTACCAAGTGATGGAGCACGAACTCTCGACCTATAACAATACAAAGAATATTTTTTAGATAAACCTATACTACTGCTAATTGTTGCCTTGTAAAGATATCATTTTGAAACTTTTATCATTGACACTTGACCTACTATTGTTTATGAAACCTTTGATAGATATTGATAATTATAATCAGCATAATTATGTTTGAATATTAAGCCAACAATAACTTAAAATAAACAATAATAACAACATTTCATAATAAATGTTAAACATAAACATTCCATCTATGAAACTCCATGTAAATGTTTATCTAAAATAACGTTATCATAATATCCTGACATATTCTAAAATAGATTAGAGGCCAAATATTTTTTTAGCCTTAAATGTTTTTATCGGAAAAATGTATTTATACATATCATGTTATATTAACAACTACTATAGTGCAGGACATTTTCATCAAATGATAATGGCGATAGTTACAATTATTTCACCACAATAATTTCTTTATTATTAAAATAGAATTTTTTAATCTTATAATGCCTCCATATCTCATATTGCTAAGCTTATTCTAGCCATTGCGTTAGCTGGTATAAGACATAAGGTGTGCATTAAATTTAAGTTTAAAAGGTATCTTAAATGATAAATTATAATTATAAATAACTGTTTCCAGATAAAACTATGAGTTACAAGCTTAAGTTACATAATGCTAATGAATTGCAAAATCTTGAAGATCAAGAAGAAGATAAGTCATCTGAATAAAGCAACGATTAATTAAGAGTTGCCATTTAAAATACTAGCGTGCTAGACTGAAACAGTTTCTTCTCTTAAAATTTATAATAGATTCATAGAAAAAAATATTATTTTATTACTTTATTGATATTTGCCTGACAATGGAATTGTGATTTCATCATTTTTCATAAGTGGAAGTACCGGCACACTGCTATGCATGCAGTTACTAATTGTTTTCACAATTTGAATTATTAAATAATATTAAATTATGATAAGCAGCATGATGAAGTGGGTAAAGATAATGCAAATCTTTTTTGTTCTGCACTACATGTTAGAGTGAACCATAATGGCCAGATTATTAGAAATTTAAAAATGCAGTATGCCCCCTCAAAAGTCTCAAATCCAAGAGAATAAACAAAACATTAACTTTTGTAAAACATTTATTATGAATTAACTCAAGATTAGTACAAATAAATTAATAATTATTATTGCCTAACTATACATTCCAATACTCAAACAATATTGAAGTTCCCATTAAGATTATATTTATTACTTAATTATTAAATTTATTATTAACAAGAAAATGAGTAATATTCAATATGAGTACAGCAATATTGTAAATATGAATGGGAAATATTTTTTGAGATTTTTATAAACTATGACTAGAAAATACACATTTGTACAGATTTTACAATTTTATAACATGACTTAGAATAATTATCACAAATTTATAGACATGGTTTTACAACATAATATATTTTTATAAAAATATTTTTCTATTAAAACGAATATAAAAAATAAATAATCAAACAGAGCAAGAAAGCTTTTTGATTTAAAAATATTGACAAGATGCTTTGAACTAAGACTAAATGGTATCATTACTGTGAGGCCAAATTTTCTTTAAACTATCTGAATTAATTAAGTGGAGATAAATACACTTGTCTTATGAAGATTTCATTATTATACATTGTATACAAGCATTAGAACTTGACCAAAAAGGTAGTTTTTCAAACTAAAAATGTACCATGTCTTGTACGCAGTGCTTTTAGCAGATGAATAAGTTTTACCCTTGTGAGGCCGCTTATTGCTTTTGGAATATCATACAGCAATCAATTAGCCTATGACAAATAGTATGTTTTATATTTAAAAACAATTAGAGGCTTGATACATGATATTTTGAATTATAACTGTGATGAAATAAAAATGACAAAAATAAGGGTTTCTCTAATGACAATGTAATTTCATCATTCAGGCTTGGACGCTGTCACATTTTTGATGAATTTTGTGATTTTTTGCATTTTTAAAGAGCATCGAGAAGAAAATATATGATATGCATACATACACACATCATACTTGATATTCCAAAAATATTTTCTTATCAAATTTATGTATAATAATTTCATCATGAATGACTTGTCTTCACTGAAATAAATATGTCGTTCTTTATGTGAATACCCCACAGTGATGATTTAAAATTAAAAATTATTGACACTCAATTTATGTATTTAATCAAAATAAATGATGACAAAAATTCAAACATTTCTTTTATTTAATTAAACCTAAATTTCTAAGTTCCATTTGAAGAAATGCTTTCATACTGGGATCAGTTACATTTTCTAAAATTTTAACAGCTATTATTGGGTCGGCTGTAGCCATTTGTTTTGAGAGTTGATCTGCCCAGGCAATATAAACACAATTTGGACAGCCAGACATACAGCATGTCGTAGGTGGATCGTCAATTGAAGCCTGAAATAAATATTACATTAAATACTCAATTTTTTTTTTACTTCTTCAACATGAAAAAATGTTTTTGTCCTGTAGGCTTGAAAATGAATAAATCACATAGTGACTTTGACTTCAAAAATCAATAACGTACTACAGCCAAATCCTACTATAGCGAATACCGAAATAAGGAAATTGTCAGTATAACGAAAATATTATGGCAAACTGGAAAAAGAGATATACCTACTTTACATTCCTTTATAACAAAACAAAACGGGTTGTCCCACGAGTTTTGTTATGGGGGATTGGGTTAAAATGAAGATCAACGTCCGCGCTTTCGAAAAGATGTCTGAAATTAGCAGC
>JAGVSQ010009909.1:0-13283 GCA_022683975.1 Rhyacophila evoluta
GTAGTGGATATCTTCACAATGTGTAGGTCCATATGCTCAACGTTGGGAGCAAACATGGTATATAAAAAAAATACTTCGTTATACACCTTGTTGCTTATGTCGATTCATATAGAGGTTTATATGTTCATAGTTTTGAATATCTAACCGTGATTGTATATTACAATCCTATTTTTTTACGTAATAGTATCGTTTTCCGTAACTCATTTTAAACTGAAATGAGTACAACATTTTTGTTAGTTGGAACGGAAAAGGATCATAATACAAAAATGTTCTCACGATAGCAAAACTATGTAGACAATTCTATCCAAATTCAAAACTTGACAGCTATATTTTGTATCGTGCATACATAATATGTAAGTGCGTGTACGTCTATATGATATCCTCACAATCTAAAACATATTCAGGCGTTTTATCATTGTTTGCAAAATGATTGTACACTCGGCATTCTTAAAAAATGTAATATTCCCCAATGTTTCAAAATTCCACTCAATCTATTTTATCCGGAACCGATCTTCCGTCAGAAAAAAATATATTTCCGTTTACTAACAAAATATTTTTTGTGCAAATATCGCTTTGAAAAAACCTTCTTTGTTCGTTGGAATAAACAAAGTTGATATCGAATATTTCAAATTTTCCAAAATCATGTTTGTACTCGTAGTAAAAGTAATATTATATAATACATAATAATAAAAAAAATAAGTTATGCTTAAAAATAAGGAAGAAGCAATTGCATGCGCCATCGAAAAAGTCTATACTTATATTATCATCGAAATATATTACGTAACCATTAAATACTGACATCATCATAATACAGATATTATTTTAAAGTAAAACCGTAATAACGCTATGAAACGGACTATAAGTTCTTCCAGTAAACTCAGAAGAGCTTTGCAAATAAATCAACTGTACGTGACAAGTCACACCCAAATCTCGTATCAGATTCTTTTACAACCCGTGCAATATGGCTTCAGGTATCAAAAACAATTTTATAATTATAATTATTATTAAAAATATAAATTTATTTACTTTTTCTATGTACGATTTATCATCGTAAATGATGTATATTTCGATTCGTAAATGTCGGATCCCTCATATCCGTACGGTGTCAGTTTGGTATTTGATCGAAATTCATCCATCATCCTTGTTAAAAATGCGATTTATCTAACGAAAATATAGATTCAATTCACGCATGTATAAACGTTTAAATCATTATTTATGCTACAACTGTGGAGTGAAGAGCATACCGACTTCACTTCTGTTATTTTTTTTACTGACCAACGGATATAAATGTCAATTGAAAATAAATAATGGTCTTCTTTATCTGTAGAATGAATTTCGCTTAAGTCCTCGCATGCGTCTTGTGAAAGCTACGAGTACTAATACTATATACACTGTAGTGACAACTCAATTGAGTATACACGTATTAATATTATGTTTTTGGTCATTTACAGATTTATCATATTTTAAATTTATTAAAGTGCACAGATTATATGATTTCATTCTAAGCGCTGGGCACTTATAACGTAACATTTACAACAATTTTTCGGGTTTGTGATCACTGGCCACTAAAATTAAACGTTTAGTTGCAATCCATGGCTTGCGCGCATGCGTCATTTGCATCAGCCATTCAATCTGGACGTATTTATTAATTTTTACGTGTTTTTGTAAATGTCACTTAACACGAATGGACATGGGAACAGTGTTTTCAAATTCATTTTTGGTTGGTATTCTGGGAACCCCTTTATCGCTTTTGAATTTTCCAGATAGTGTGTATAATTTGCGTGAATCGTATACTCGTGTTTAAACGTTCCGGTTAATTTTTGCGAGATTTTTTGAAACGGTATAGATTTCACTGTATTGTTATTTAAATAAGTAAAATAATCAATTTAACCGCTATTCGGAAAAGTCTAATGGTTCAATGATTATTATTTTAGCAAGAATTTAACACAAAACGTGAATATACCGTATTTCCCCTAACATAAGCCCTACCATAATTCTAAAGGATGGTTTTAATATAAGACCCAGTGAAAAATACGATATGAGCTCTGTTATTATAGTACTGTGTACTGTTGTACTATTAAATAAATACGAAAAAAGATTACTTAAATATTGGTTTCTACGATTATTTCCTTGCACGTGAGAACATAAGACTTTTAATATTTTTGACTGATGGTGCTTGATGGAAATTGATTTTAAATTCTAATTTATTTAAAACTGGGCAAAAAGTCAATCTGACAGTTTAATCGTTTATTTGGTAGGTCTTCAGATATTGACACGATCTGGGAGTAATTGACAATAGCTAGCTAAAGATATTCATGGAAATACGACGTGGTATCAATAACCAACTATTAGTTGAGAATACTGTTTCTCTTTTTAATGAAATTTATAATTTTGTTTACTATTTATTGAGAAAAATAAATCTGTCAAGACATATCTTCACATTGATGAGATCCATGTATTCTACTTTCGTAGTGGTCTCTTGATACTGTAGATCCATATGCTACATTTTCGGAGTGGTCTTGATAGAAAAAAAATACTGTAATTCTAGGTTTTATGTCAATAGTACAACCGTAATTTATTAATTATGTCCATTATCAATTCTTGAAAAATATTATTTTTTGTCGTCATCTATGTAGGAACATTTTCATGTCAATTCAAAACGTTCAGTCAAAAATAGAAAATGTCTACCATATTAAAAAAGTTTTCAATCTAAATTAAGAATAAATTAGTGTTCTTAAAGATAAGTAAAGTAAAGATCTACCCTTTTTCTTTGATAATCCGTGGAACATTACAATATGCCATAATATAAATAACACGAATACATATTATTTCCATTTGACCAAAGCAATCTTTTTGAAGCACGTATTTTAGTCGTATTTCTTCGTCCGAGTTCCTTCGCATTCGGCAATAAACCGTTCGCTTATTTTACTCTATTAAATTACAACAGTGGAACAATTCAAACTTAAGTCACTGAAACTCTAAAGCTCCTCAGAGGGAAGGAGGCATATTTATTGAGAAATATACATGACTTTTCTTAAATTATAGTATATTGGTTTTATGAATGTCGAATTTTAACATTTTCTTTACGGATTCCTGGGAAATTGTTTATCAATCACGAATCTTATAAATTTCAATATTTACTAAGCTTTTAATATACCCCTTTTTTAAATCATGTTAAATTAAATTTATAACACATTGTGTTATATACAGCCTGAGAAGTACATCAGGTGCGTATGGGCCGTTCTCTTCGTGCCTCAAGCGGCAAACGTAATTAAAAATATTAAGGCGCATATCTCAGATTTATCACTTGTCGTTACATATAAACGTTTGGTATTATTAATGTCAGGCTATGATGTATTAGTTGTGACATTAAATCACTATTTCTTTTCAATGAAATTAACTTAAGTTCTACTAAAAATAACATGTCCTGTCTTCTATCTTCTAAATCATTGAATCCCAACCTTTTTTGACCTACCATCTCTTTTTCGAAAAAAATACTCGCGGCTCCACCAACTAATGCGACCATTTATTTTTGCTGATAATTTACAACGTATTTCTTGTAACTCAAGGATACTCGATTTTAGCTTGCATAATGTATTATAACTTAGTTTACATAATTATAGTTTCTCGTTTAACTAGTATTGCCCAGGGGGCTGCAGCACGTCCTCAGCGCCACCTAAATTTACCGTTGACCAAAACGCCCCTCTTTATTTGCCCACTATTGATACTGCCCTCGTTGGGAGCCACTGTTCTAAATGGTAAACCCATATATATGCGTTGTACTGCGTTTCTGATTATAACTTCCGCAATGATTACTATAGCTAAAGTAGAAACTAAAAAACTTTCCGAGACTCATATTTCAATATAACTATTGACAAATTATTGTGTGAAAAGGTATTTTTCCATTATTAAATATACCATATTATTTATTATTATATTATATATTATAACAGCATGTTTAATATTATATTATGATCACTGGTATTGTTAAACAGTATAATATGTTTAATACGTACATATTATTAAATCAATATTGATAAAACTTTACATTTCGATTAGATACATAACTGCTTATTTAAAAACCTTTCAACACGCAAGTATTGTATCAGATACCTATATTTATGTTCCCAGTCACATTGATATTATCCAATAATGGTATATTATTGATTTAAAGTAACCAGAAACTCGTGCTAATGTTTGACGGAATCATTGCAGTATGTTATCGGATATTCATGCAATCAACCCACATTTTTTCACTACACTTAATTCACACTTTTAATCATACATATATTATACATATCACAATTGAAATACAACCTCATTTAAGTTAATCCGCATAGTTTACTAATCGCTTTCCGCCTATTATATATTTAATAATTAGTCTGAAAATTCATATATTTTTACTTGGCTGTTTAAATATCAATTAGTTAGTACAGACCTTTAATAATAATTGTGGGTTTTAATAAAATATTTCAGCAGAAAGCAACTAAACCAATCAATACGTGTTTGTTACTTTGTGCATCAATTTAATTGCTACTGGGTAATATGACGAAAATATTACTAATCCTTTAATTTTAACATATTGATTTCCAAATGAGGCAAGCAATCACCATGTGTATCTAGACTAACCATCCCGGGTCCATGTATATTTCAATTTATCTTGAAAAAATATTAGATATTTCTTATTTAACAACAGTGACAGTTTTAGTATCGATATCTGAGGATGTATTACTTGTCAAAGATACTGTCTCTTTAGTGTGGTTTCAGTTTATCTGTAGACTGCCTGAAAATCACAATATAGTCGACATTCGTAATTTATTCTGCGGTCGCGTTGTTTAAATATATTGGTACATCAGTTTTTTTTAACCTCTTCCATGATCTATTTATTTCTTTCCGATATTTTCGGGATAAACACGAATTTATTTGATAAGTTATTTTCTTCTATAAGTTAATGCATGCTCTTAAAACGTCAGATTTCCTGTACGTAAACCTAAAATCGTTGGGTTCCGTAAAACAGTATTTTTAACGATATTTTTACGCACTATAAGTTTTCGCCCGAGTATAAAATAATAAATACACCGATAAATCAGTCCACACGAGTCGAGTTAAAAAAAATCTACGAGTAAAAGTGTGAGTATTGTATTTTATTGCGTGAGAAGTTTTCTAAAACGATTACACAATTTCATATAGACGCATAAAAAAATAGTGTGCGTGTCTCATGGAAACGCACCCCACCCCTCAATTAAAAAAAATACCACAGAGAGTCCTCACAATCATAACATTATGGAAATATCGTAAGCGGACAAAAAAAATGTCAAAAAAACATAATTGATTTTGTCTTTCCGCTCCCTTAATTTCAAAAGTGTCATTCAGATTAATTAATTAATTAATTTTTCATTCACTGCGCCCCGTCTGGTGGACGAACGATGACAGTTTGAATAAAAATTAGGTTAAATATGCCAGATATTTTGTTTACATACCGAAAAACCAACATATTCTATATATTATTCAGTATTTTTTAGTCTGTGATTAAAACACATTTTCTACGCATATTTTACGTATATTGCGTCTATGACAAATTAACTACACGCCTATAACATGAACTTATATGTGTAGTTTATGGTGATTTCGTTCATTTTGTCACATCGTATCTTTAATGATCTTTTGGTGAATGTATTTTTATCGTTATTATGGAATTCTAACTATGTTATGAACACAAATTGTATCAATAAATATTACTCTTATCTCGGTATCATCAAAATGACATCGGTATTTTAATTGATGTAAAAACTAAATAAACAATTATGCTACAATACAGACAATTTTTAGAATATAAAATCTGAGTGCGCATTTAACTGCTGGATTAAAACTCTCATATTGTGTCATATTTGAGATAAATGCAGAGTTTCTAAAGAACGAGCGAATTGCTGACAACGAATCGATACGAAAAACATTGTAATATATGTATACTGTAGATAATATAATAATGCACATTTTTTCATAGAATTTATTTTTATATTAATAAGCTTTGCGTGGAAAGAAAAATTGTGATTTTATATTTTCAGCAAATGGTGACCAAGACAACTTTTATGTATTTGTGTATAGATTCAAATTTATTTGTTTTCTGTCTACTTATTTATACAAGACACTCCTTGTGACTAAGTTTGGATAAAGATGATAAAAATCTGTGTTTTTTACTGTTTTATAAATTACACGGTAACATACTTTATTATAGATACCCACTGAATCACCTTATTTGAGTTTTAGTCATCTCTTTTACTTTAGTCTATTCGTAATACGAATCCAAAATCGTGTTTACTTTATAAAATTAATATTTTTGTAATTGATAAATTGAACGTATATAATTAAATGTTATAAACTGTTGTTACGAAATACGAACAACTGAAACATAATTTCTATTTTCATCTAAATTGAAAAAAAAATGAGAAATACAAAAAGTGGTGTTTAATTTATTTTTATTCTGTGAATTTGTTCGAATTAATTCATTCGTGACTGCAGGTGCTTCTCACGTGAAAGTATATTGGATTGGATAAAGAGCATTAAGGCCACTTACTTATCAAAAAGGAGTTTTTTTTATGGATGTATTAAATTCCCACGTAACTTTATATTGATAAACCGACTGCTTTTTTATGAAGAATTCAGGCAATCTTATCCTTTAAATAGTCTTGACTTATTCGAGTAAATGGAAATTAAATAGAAAGAATGAATCTAGAGTTATATGACTGACAATTATTTAGATTAGTTTAATAGCTAATATTTTTCAATTTCTGTCGTTGGTTAGTATCAAGCAATACCAAAAATCTACACAAATATTACGTATTATATTTTTTGTTACACACGCAACTATTATATTTGTATAATACATGGTTAATTACAGTGGGGGCACTTTTTATTTGTAAATTGTCATACAATAGTAACATTATATTTTAAATCTTTAATATATGTATAAAATTAGCAATAATAATCCATAAAAATATGCTATTGATAATATAATATGTATATAAAGTAACATATATTATATAAACAATATTGATAATATAAAATTAAGGCGAGCTAAAACGTCCATATGTGTATCAAGTTTATTTTAACAAGTATACAAACACAAGAGACGTCATTATTTATTTATACGTATTTGAAATGGCCAGGTCAACCATTTTTTCTACATTTACTTATTTTATTGTAAAATAATTTTGTAGAATTTCTATTGTAGAAGTGTATTTTTGATATGGTAAATATTTTTAATTCAGTGTAGAAAATGTTCAACAAAATTTAACCCACACTTACGTAATTCTATTATAATAATATTTACGTATCGTCTTGATAACAGTACTATTTAAAGTCCTTCTTTTCGCGTATGGATTTAATACTCAATATAGTCTATGGATATTTGGAACATACATAAAGGCGTATAAAAAATTATGGGAGTTTTATATTTTTACAATATTATTAAAAATACTAAAAGTAAACTACCTATACAGAGTGTATAGTAAAGTGATGTTTATAAAATATATATGAACAACAATCAGTACTTTCTATTGTTATTGTTTACCCGGGCGAGAATAATTTAATTACTAACCCAAAACAACAACATCAAGGACATAAAAAGATTATTCTAAGGTCAAACTCCCACACGGCAATAATACTTATAATACAAATTGTGACAATTTCAATCAGAACTAAAATAGGCATTTTATAGCATGTGCGCGTCTGTGTTACCAATTCAATATTGATATATGAACACTTTTAATCAAGCGATCTGTACATTTCCTTGTTGACGAATAGTTGTTGGTGAATAGGAAGAGAAATAAACACATGCTAATCGACGGCTTACACTCAAGACTGCAAGACGTTTCCATAAAAGAAAACTACACTCCGTAGGTCTATAGTCTAGACCTATATATATATATTTAAATGCTGTTTAAATAATAATGATATTATAATACTAAACTTATTCAGAATTCTTAAACAAATTATTAAAATACTTGAGGCGTGGTTTGTTTTGACGATAGTGTGAAAGCCAAAGTATCTACACATTATGGGCAAACCCTTATAAGCGGTGGAATTAATTCTAATTCAAAAGCCTTATGGAAGGGTTTGTCAATATGTATTTCGGTGCTCATGCTACTGATAAAATAAACAACTAATTGGAATATGCGGCTAGATTTTTTAAGCATACGTATAAAAATGACATTATCTGCAGATATTATTTATGAGATAAATATTATTATAGTTGATCACTTTTATTTCGTCAATTATTGGTAGAATGGCATTATTACTGATTATTTTGTTTTATGTTATGATTAAACATTTCTCTATATAAAAAAGGGGTCGAATGTATGAGATAAAATCGATCTAGTATTATTTAAAAAACAAAAAATAATAGTTAACATCACTGCTAAATGATTGATTCATATTTTAAAAAACAATACACAACACAATACAGAGAGAATTCTCAGATCCACTTATACATATCTATATTAATTTGCCATTTCATCATATCATTTGTAATTGTCATCCATCATACTTATAATCGAATGATCTACTTTAATATTTTATATAAGTGACGTTGAAACTGTCCCAATCTATAAATAATACTATAAATAATAATAATAATAAGTAATTGAAATCATTGATTTAAATAGTCTGTTTATACCAGTGATTCCCAAAGTGGTTTGTACCGATCCCCAGGGGTCCGTGGCAACTTAAAATTAATTCGGGGGTCCACGAAAAGTTTTCGAATTCAGGGCGAATTCCCATTTTTCGCCGCTTACTAGGTACGAAAGTAGATTTTTTTGGATGAGTATACAAAAGTAGAAATCTCATGATAGGGCGATCTCAAAATCGAGGTAAGATGTGCGAGATCCAAAATACAACGAAAACCTCAATAATTTTAAACGATTGTACTAAAGTAGAAACCTATAATAGTCCGGCAGGATTGCAAAGTTTTCGGAGGATTGTTATTATCTAATTTAGGAGTCTGTGACACAAATAAGTTTGGCAATAACTGCTTTAAGTGTACAAATATACGAAGAGCATTGTTATTGATATTGGATCAGCATTTAACGAATTAAATTATTTTAATTCAATAAATAGGACATGCGACAAGTTAGTATTATTTGATTTAAATATTAATTTCGAATTCAAATGTTACTATGGAGCACAATAAATATTTATTGCAATAGAAAATATATTCCAGGAATCATTATACCGTATTGTTTATTAAATTTACGTTTAAAACCGTAATATGTGAGTGTAAATTTCACGTTATTACACTGCAGGATGAGCTTTCGGATTGAGCTTTAACATTTGAAGTGTATATGGAACAAACCCGGCCACTAGCTTCTGACCCTTGACCCGATTGACCTGTTTGAGTTTGGCGCGTCTCGGCGTTGCGCATTCGGATAGGTCACGAACGTGCCGCGTCGTGGCGCCACATTCACCCCGCAAAGCCTGGAAATTGAACTGAGCTTTCAGGATTTTCAAAAATTTACTGTATACGGCTCAAGTAGGTTGGCGGCTGGTCGTCTGTGGAATCACTATGTATCTAAATATCACCCCAATAGTTTAATATTATAATGATTGAATAATAATATTAGTTATATATAGTTAATAATATTATAATTTACTAAAATATTAAAAATATCTCTATATAAATACATCATAAATTAAATAACGTAGCTTACAACGGGAGCCAATTTTATATGAGAGCAAAATGATATTTGATATACGAATGAAATCCTGAGTATTATTTTAAGCTCCATGGGGTTTTGGTGGTTTTCA
Source organism: Rhyacophila evoluta (assembly GCA_022683975.1). Classification (NCBI taxonomy): domain Eukaryota; kingdom Metazoa; phylum Arthropoda; class Insecta; order Trichoptera; family Rhyacophilidae; genus Rhyacophila; species Rhyacophila evoluta. The sequence goes on from JAGVSQ010009909.1 coordinate 9,802, forward strand.
TAAGAATTGTATAAGCCGAAACGTATAAATAGATGCATACTTTTCCGAATACTGAATCGATAACTAAATATATAATAATAATTACCATGCTACTATCCATACACCCGTATTTTTCATACAACTCGATTAAATAAAAAAAATATTTTTTCAAACAGTTCGTATTTGGATTTTTAAACATTCTATTTGCAAAAAAACGAAGCATCATCGACAATAATAAAAAAAAATGTTTAAAATTAAAATCGCAAATAAACCTGTATTATGTTGTGTTTTTGGAATCCTTACACAATTTATCATAAGCATGAAACCAGTTTATATATAAATGTTTCATGGAAGTTCGTAATATATTTTCTCTATTCCCAAGGTCTTTTCGTATATTAAGATTCGGTTCATTTTTGTTCTTTCGAATTTTTATCGTATTTTTCCATGGTCCTTTATTCATAAATTTGAATACGTCCGAATACAAATTTAGAATCTTTTGGTTGCGTATTTTTTATAGAATCTAATTTTTTAACAAATTTTTTTCGACATTTCATTATTCCAAAAAATATCAATTGATATTTTGCTAAAGTCGCTTTAATTTAATTGAGATTTAATGAATGTACAATTTTCTAAGTCGATCTATAATTTACTTGGTAGAGCTCCGTTTGAAATGGTTGAACATTTAACTGAAATTATTATTTATATTAATAGCTATAATCTTAATAATAATAGTGTCAGAACTGAAATATGTATCGAAAAATGAATCTTTGGTCGACCTCCTTAACTTTATCATTCCGAAATTGCCTATATACAATCTTGTCATTAGTTTAAACCTTGTCAGGTATATATTATAATTATAATATACAAAGAAGATAAATATCCAGCTTATCAAATAAGGTCACCTTTAATCGGAAAAAAATATGTATGTAAATTAACAATGAGATAATTTTTTTTCATTTGTCATGAAATCAAGCATATTATTATGAAAATTGTGTACAATATATACTTGTCATTTTGTTACCTGTACACCATGAAGCTATATTTACAGCGTTTGGTCTCATGATAATTTCGTAAGTTTAAACATGTAAAATATATTTATGCCACGAATTTCGCGTAGATTGCATATTATTTTGAGTATCTATTTATATTTTCATACTATTCTACACATTTATTGCGAAAGAAAAACTCGTGTCATAGTATAAAATACAATTTATCATTATTTAAAAAAATATGATTTTATAACAGCCATTAAATAATTTGAAAACCAGTTCTTTAATATTTCATTGATGTTTTGCATTTCGTACGTGTTCCATTTTTAAATATGAGTCTTATATTTATATAACATGCAAAGAGTGCATTGGAAATTTTGCTTCGTAATCAACCGACAAGTAACCGAGCCCAGTAACCGAAATTATGTCGATAAACATCGTTTTGACGACTTAAACTAAATTCTGTTCCTTTTAAATCTCTCGGTGTTTAATGAAGAAACACCTTTCACATAAATTATTACCATTGACTGCATCATTGCAATAAAATAATCATCAGTCGTTTATTTTGCTCTTGGATTTAAATTGTTTCAAGGCACTTTTTTATCAACTGTCATTATGAAGTGGCAACATAATAAATTATACTGGATTATACAAACTATATTCAGATCGTATTTATTTCATAACATAAATGATTAATAATAGTATATTTGTTTTTTATTAGTGTGTTGTAATATTCTAATAGCAATTAGTACAGTAGTAAATATAGTTTTATGTATATTATTTATACAGTTTTTTTATGTCAAGTTTCACATGTCAGAATATTTTTGACAGAAGAAAATAAAATCCACAATTACCGTATTATTTAACTAAACGAATTATCATTCGCTTGGTAGATTTTTGTTTTAAACGACTGAGAAATCACACTAAATTAATGTGAAGATATAATTACTCAAAAGTTATTTTATATCTTGATTAGAAGTATTGATTTGAGATTAAAAGTTATCTATTTAAAATTGTAAGTTTCGCCTTTGGGCTCTCATAGAGTTAATTGTATAATAATATATGAAGGGGATATTTTTAACGTGAACTTATTGCACTTCAGTAAGTTTTTGGCAAGCGTCAAAAAATGTTTATAAATGTTTTTGCTATCTCTATTGCTAAGTAATTATGTCAAATTAAGTTTTACCTCACTTAGTATTATTAGCCCTTGATTTGATATGTAAATCTCACGTAACCGTAAAGAAGAGAAGGATTTAAATAAAAGTCGCATCATGGTGATATCACTGCGGGTTTTTATTTTGTTGCAGATGGGTAAATTTTTTTTTTTTCGAAAATCAATAAAATATTAAAAAAGATTTCATGGTATTGGTATGCCGAATCGATTAACACACAACTTACAACCATGTTTGTACATACTCTTATTTCTGTGCTTAGTTGGTTTTCGTTAAAAATGCCATCCATAGCATGTGATATGTGGTAGCATCCATCCATAATAATGTAAATCTTCTTGTCGATATAACGTATTTATTTTCCAACATAATCACTTAAAATCAAACGGCGAACTAATTCAAACAATATCCGATAAGTCCAGTTAGGTGTTAAGACGACTTCTTAATGACATGTACCAACCCTCATATTTAATAATCGTACATTTAGTCGCAGCTGTCAGCCTGGAATCTACTATTCCCAGTCAGTATAATATAACTCAATTAATCATTAAATATTGTACCATTCGAACCCCTTGCAGAGACTAGCACGTGCTGGACACTCACCATTTAAAATGATGTACGGAGTTGTATCAAAAGTGAAATGCCGTGAATTTTTATCACTATAATCTGTCTTCTTCCACTGCATATAATAACATATTATCGACTATTATTCACTAATGACAAAATATGGATTTAGCGCATTATTTATTACATGGAACTTTTTTAACGATGTGTGAAAAGTATTCCATTTTCAAAATCCATTTAATATATCTTAGTATTACACATATTAATCTTATTTCATGCATGTCTACTCCAAAAGTAGAGCATCATGTTGATATGGAGTATGTTGATCTTTGCATTATTGAGAGTTATTTTCACAGATTTCGTTTAACGAAAAATGGTTGTCATCCGATTGTACCACTTATTTGGAGGGGAGCACAGCAAAATATGAAACGAATTGAAATATTAATAAAGAGTACTTTAAGTTCTTATCTTAATCTTACTTTTTTCCCTTTCAAATCAATTTGTTCTTTTCTCCACTTCGTTAGACTTTCAAACAACCGTTGATAATGTATAATATATTGCGTATACGGAAGACGTGGCACATTGTGATAAGTAAAGTGTATGTGATTAATCCTATACTTGTAAGTTATCATTGCAAGTCAACAAACGCTGAATTTATTATGATAAAAAGCCATTACAATTAAAAATTCTTTCAAATCAAATATTCTATCTTTTTTTATGTACCATTTCGCTCCCAAATTGGAGCATATGGATCTACACAGAGTGAAGAATCCACTCCGAA
>JAGVSQ010009911.1:0-13281 GCA_022683975.1 Rhyacophila evoluta
CTCAACCTAATAGGCAACCAGTCCTGCATTTTTGGATTTTTAAAAAAACCCGACAAATGGGGATTCGAACCCGCATTCCCCGGATCACTCACTAGTTCAGCCATTTTGCATGAAATATCAGGGTTTGCAGTAATACACAGTCCCTTATTTGAATAGTAAATATGCAGTGCTAAAACCTAATCTAATGTTACTTTGCGTCCTATTCTTAAATTTTTTTTATGATACAATATAATTCAACACAAATCTCAAACCGTGTTAGAGCAAACTCATGTTCTAGGATAGCATGTTGTGTGAGGGTTTTCCCCCAATTTTTGAACCCTGTTATACGGGGGATACCTGTTCTTCCTATTCTTGAGACTTCAACTATGTTGAGAAACAAAGAATGAATGTTTTCAACGATATACAATTTTTCTGAAAAAAATATTTATTCATAAATATTAATTTTGTCCCATCCATCAGCTATAAAATACACTTGTGCTAAGACTTTTTCTAATCTTCAAAGCACTTCTTTCTGGACTGCGATTTTCAGTATGGCTTTTAGATACTTTAGAACAATGCGCATACCAATGGGCTATTAGCGATCAAGCAGTTAAGTTTATTCTATCTATTATTACAGGGCCCAGTTTAATGATAAACATTATAAAAGGAATACAGGAAACTGGTCTCCATGAACCAATTTTAAAACACCACTTGGCAGCTTTAAAATATGAATGGATGATGTGAGTATTGTATTATTTTGATGGAATTGAAATACATCACCTACTTGGAGTAGTATATGAGATATCTAAATTTTTCTATTTTCTCTACAGAGCATGTGTTGATCCAATGCTGGATAAATCTCTTTTATTCTCCAATCATTAATTGTTTCTTCGCCAAATCCGGTGAACGTCATTTAAGTGTTAAGAATGAATTCCTCTAAGATTTGATAATATATTAATAGCTATTCATTTATGATATACTAGTCTTAATTATCTCTCCTTTTTTCAGCAATGCAAAAACTTTAAAATGTGCTATAAAGTCTTCAGGATCTCAAGATAACATATTGTCTTTGAAAAAATCTCTAGGGATAAAATCAGAAGATGAAGAACTGTTAAATTATTGGATGTCTAATTTTGTACAATAAAGCGTTAATATGATTTATACAATACATTGTTTTATTTGAGTTACATAAATGAAGCTTACAAATACTTATATAAACAAGAATTGGTTGTCAGTCCAATCAAACCCATTGGAAATCTGGTCCTGTATTGGTTTAAATCTTAGAGCTGTAGGATTTCAACTAGCACACACACTAACCGCTCAGCTATCAGTAGGACCAATTATTTACTATTTCTTCGCTAATATATGATTTCTTATTGAGCCATTATTTAAAGATACCAACTAGAGGTAGTTTTTGACTAAAAACGAAAAAAATAAATGGCATCTTTTCGAAAAAAAAGCATCTAGATTCAATTTCTATCTTTCCTTTTTATGATGTAAAATAAGTTCATATTGCATTTAATTATATGATTATCTCTATAAATATACCTTATGCAGTTTATATTTTAGGTATTTCTCTGTTAATACATTTTTTGGATACAGTATATATTATGTATTTATCAGACGCAACCAAAATGAATGTTTTGTAAAGAAATCAGGCATAACTTGCCAATGTGTATGAGCAACAAAAAAAGAGCCCGATTAATATGCCATCTCTGAGAAAATCTGTATATTTATTTATCTTGTAAAATAGAGGAAAAAAATATTTCATGTTCTACTTGTGATATGGAGTTAAAACTATTTTCATTATGTTGAAACCATATCCATATAGATCAAAAAAATATATGCTTGGACCATCTTTACCCATCAACTGTGGTTATAATGTAAATAGAATAACTAGAATCATACAAGATATTTAAATTAACAATGTAAATTTACTGTGAATTGTCTAAAGGAATGATCATATATGCGTAGGGTATACTGAAAGTTTTGACCAACTTATAAATAAAACTATTCATAACAAAAAATATGTATTTGTTCCTTTTCAAAATATTCTGTTATATTTTAAACACTCAAACCACTCTTCAAGGCATGAGGCCTATACATCTGAGTGCATGTTTCCAACGTGTCAGTTGAAAGTCATTTTTGACTTTGTAAATATGAAACCTCACCTTTGATTTTGAAGAAAAGAAAGTCACAGCGGGCAAGGTTTTCGGGTGTGAGCCGGACAGCTCACCAGCTATACCTTTTAAGAACACAAAAATGTCTTGTCTGGTTTGAGGTGGCAAGAAGCATTGTGGCGGTATAAGATGATGCAGTTTCTTGGTCACTTTTTTGAAAACACCTTTGGAATGGAACATAATTTTTGGTGTGGCCTAAATATGATTATCCTGAATATTGGTCAACTGTAGAACCCAATGAATAGTTGTAGTGTGTAATAATTGACAGAAAAGTAATAAAAGACCATTAAATTGTTATTACCGAGTTTATTTTAAACTTTAATGTAAGCAGTAATAGTCAGCTTCTATCACAATACAAATAGAGTAACAGTAAGCATGTGATGGATGAATATAATCTACTTCTTGTAGCCACAGCTACGCCTGCGTCCTCTGGCCTTCTCAAACTTACGTCCCTTAGAGCGGACGTATGGCTTGCTGTGAGATCCCGGTACTCCAGGAGCCGCTCCGAAGTGCTTGTTGGCATCACGAGCTGTCCGTCTTCCTTGCAGCAGCACTGTCTTGCGTCCAGTCGGGGACCGCAGAGCCAATTGATCGAAGGTCAAAATTTCACCTGAAGAAATTAAATCATTGCTTTAAAATTATGAAGCATGGAGATTTGCCAAGCAGTCAATTTACAAACAATTTAAATAACATATAAAAACTTACTGTAAATAATGGTTAAGAGTTCACATTGATTTTTTATTTGGTTCAGTCATTTCATATTTTTTCAATGCAAATACCATAAATTATGTACTTTTCATTATATTGCTGTCGATATAAATTTGAGCAAGCAATGTATCAAGATTGAAGATAAATCTTGTATATTCCAATAAAAAATTAAATTCAATTCTAAACATGTATCTTTTGTAAACAAATAGTTCTAAATTTCTTTGTCAACAGTTAATGGTCGTACTATGTCAATCCTTTTATTTCAATATATCATATTTGAGCAACAGTGTGTAATAAAAATAGCAATACTAGTCAATTCTGTATATTTACCAAATATAAAAAATGTAGCTGCATACACCACAAAAGGCACATTTATACACTAACAAAATACAGTTTTTCAAAACACTTTGGTTTATCACTCAAAATCTGTGAGGTCTCTTTTTTTATAAACCACCCTTTTCATTCATTAACAAATCCAGATAATACAAATAGTCATAACATGGATGAATTTTCTGAACTGTCCAAACACAATACTCGCTATATATGGCATATGTAGTTTTTAGATCCATATTGATGAGCTTATTGACATTAATTTGATCAATAGATTTGCTGTAGCAATTCAGATAAAAGAAAAAAAAATACTTCAATAACATATCCTTAGAACCTTGTGGATATAGTAATTTATCCTAAATACTTCATGAGAAATTGCTCTATAAGTAATTGCTTGCTAAATATTTACTAATACTAGCATTTTTATACAGGTATAGACGCAATAATATGCTGTGTAAAAATTAAACACATACCTCCACTCTTCAAAATCCTAGCCCTTGCCTTCTCTGTGACGTGAAGGGCGCAGATTGACATCTTAGGGATTTCGAAAATTCTGGAATCGTCAGTGACGGTACCGACAATCACGGCAATCAAACCTTCGCGAGTGGGCTTTTTCATGTTGCGAGCAATTCTCGCAATAGAAATTGGAGGCTTATTAATCCTGCTCATAAACAGGCGCCTCAAAACGATCTTGTTAAACTTGGCCCTGGTTCTACGGGCCAAAAATCTGTAGAGCTGAAACAATAATTTCACTATAAATATAACTCCAATTTCATATAATATAAAGACACCAGTAAATCATCGTTTTTTACCTTGACAAGAAGCCGAAGATATACATCTTGTGACTTGGGCTCAGTACGACGGACTATGCGGTCGTACTTGTGATTGATGTCGATACCCTAAAAAATACACAATTAGATTAAGTAATGTATCACCCAAGAGTACACGGATGGCAGTAACAACGCATTATTAGGTTTGTATTAGATGATGGACGCCGATTACTCGTATATTATCAAACGAGCGATACTCACCATGTTGACAACCGGATGAAGAAAGAATCGCTTATTCTAGGTTAGAAAGAGACACATCCATTGACGTGAACTTGGTAGCAAATATAGAAAATACAATTTTGACACATCAAATTATGGCTAATAAAACTATCAGCTAGTCGGCAAGGAGAAATTATTTTCAGAAACAAAAAATTTTAAGTCGATTATTTGATTCGTATTAGTATCATACACATTCGGTAAATATGGTCAATTATATAATAAGATTTTACAAAATCACAGTTTTTGTAGGAATAAATGACTATTTTACGGACGGAAATATGATTCAGTACACAATAAATACCAAAGACAACAGGAAATTACCAATAACCGCCAAATTGAAATGGTTACATTTTAACTACACAAATGAATATTTTTATTGTATGATCATTACACACGCAGACTTTGACCTTGCTCTTCTTATTATCGAAATATTTAGTTATACAAACCTGTGTTTCATGTTCAAATAATATTAGTTCATACATCCTTCCAAATTTTGGAGTGTTGTTGATACCCGCGAATGTATAATTTTGAAAAATGAATTTTATTTGAAAACCTAAACAATGATATTGATATTATTAGATTAATATAACGAATCTGTCAACTGAAAGTGAATTCTCAATTCGATAAACGGCTGTTTTCCATCTAAAGATACCGAATTTTGTACATGGACGTTTTCTACAAAAATAATATAATGGGCACTGTCGATCCACACATGTTGAATGATTTACGACTTCACAAAAAGCTTTGCGATGGAACCATAAAATGCAATGACAACTATTCATTTAAAATTCATCGAGCAATATTATCTACAGCCAGTCCTTATTTTATGGCCGCTTTCACGAACGTGCTACATCCTTGCGATATTGAGAAAAACGAAATATCAGTAGATGTCCCAAGTCGTTTTATGTACTTAATTCTAGAATACATTTACACTGGAAACTGCGAGTTAGGTGCTAGTTACGTTGAAGATCTTCTAGTATATGCCGATCGTTATGGAATATTGGGAGTCGTCGATGTGTGCTGTGATTTTCTTTTTAGAAATTTAAATCCGAAAAACTGTATTGGAATATCAAAGTTTGCCGAAACTTACTTTTGCCGTCACCTTGAAAAAATATCCAAGTTGTACATAAGACACAATTTTGAAAAAGTTTTAGAACAGTCAAGTGAGTTGTGCAATATTTCCTTTGATGAACTTACAGACATTTTAAAGGATGACGAGTTAAACATAAAGAATGAACACGTGGTTCTGAAAGCAATTAATGCGTGGATTAATTACGATTTCGAAAATCGAGAAAAATATATGTCTTCTTTTCTCAATTGTATTAGATATCATCCACTCAATGTAAGTTATTTTATAAAAATCCTTTGAAACAATAAAAAAATCTATATCGTCGCTAATATTGCAGAAACACGTATCTTGATTTTTTTGGTTTGAGTCACTTTGTAAAGAATAGATTGATTTTTTGCAATCTCTTATATTATTGGCAAATTTTTGCATTAACACATAAGTTTTACATTCTTTATAAACACATACGCTAACGCAAAAATGAACTAATAATACAAGATATTGCAAAAAACAAAACAATACTTTATAAAGTTACTTAAGCCAAAAAAAAACAAAATACGTGCTACTACTGTAATAATTATATAATATATAATTAATTATTTAATGGAAAATCAATTTTAATACATATGTATATAATAGTGACATTCAGTTAGTTTGTTGCTAATTAGCTTTTGCACTACGATGTTTAGTTTTGAGATAATGATGAAATTTATAAAGTATTTACATACGGGAAAATTTTGTAAAAATATTTAATAAGAAAGTTACTATAAATAGGGAATATCGTTGTTGAAAACTGCATTCTATTATATAATATATCCTTTTTATAATAAATAAGCTTGCGTGGAAAATTTAATTCACCGTCATCAAATTTAATCGATAAACCGGTGTTAGATTACTTCCTTACTATCAAGCAGAATTGTAACTTAACTAAGTTTTTTGTTGTATGTTAAATGAAATTATGTGCCACTATTACCCTGTTAAGTTAGTTATAAACAAAGTGTCATTGAAATATTATTCTACAAATTGAGACATAACCTAGTATACTAATGGTGACTAACAATAAAAACGCGAACATATAGATATATGTATACACATACAATTTGAGTTGTTTATTCTTTTCATTTAGAAACGGTAAATATCACGGGATGCCAGTAGTTAACAACTTTACAGTCGATTATGTTTTGTTGGTGAATGACACCTTATGGTTTTATAATTTGAACTGATTTGATTTTTAGAATATTATGTTATATTCAGAAGAAATGCGTCCATCTAACTATATTAATACTGAAGTGACTAATTTGTCTCGTCCTCGGATTCCATATGAAATTATATTTGCTGTTGGTGGATGGGGTACTGGAAGTCCTACAAGTTGTATGGAAACATATGACATCAAGTAAATTGTTTGTACTATGAATATTTAAAAACATATTCCTATAAAAACTACACCATTTTATGCGTAGCTTTTACAGCTTGGTATAGAATATAGGGCAATGCTAAAACTTTGTCACATAATATGATGACCACACAAACTATCTACACAAAATATTGCTATAAAACATTGGCATGGAGATGGAGTGAGTTGAAACCGTGATTGAGCATAAAATAAGCAAAGAGAACGCAGAGAGGATGACGATTTCTGTGATATTACTAGAAGATTATCATCACATATCAAGATGTTCCTAGCTCGTTGTATGATTTAACAATACCATTTATTTATTTTCTCAGGGCTGATAAATGGCTTCCTTGTGTTGGAACACATCCCGGTCCAAGGGCTTATCACGCTATTTGCTCGTTGAACAAATATTTATACGTTATTGGTGGATTTGATGGTAGAAATCATTTCAATACAGTAAACTGCTTTGACCCATTGAGAAGGATTTGGCAAGAGAGAGCTTGCATGCACGAAGCGCGTTGCTATGTCAGCGTAACCACAGAAGGTTGAAATTAAAAGCAAACTATGATTTTATACAAAATCGTTATCAAGTATTCTTTTTTTCTTTATTATATTACCAAACGGTAAATATATCAAACAATACAGTTGACAATTTACATTTACAATAATTATTGATCTTGAGCCATCCTGTTTATTATTTCAGTGTTATCAAATCTAGCCTTCGATTACTTGGTTGAATTACAAGTATTACAGAATAATGTAATCTATATATAAAAAAATCTTGGGGCTTATTCTAATGCGCCTGTCGTGGTTATGTTTGTTGGGAGCTAAATGTTTATACGATTTGTAAAACTTTTAAATGACTATCTATACTTCCTTCTTTATTCCTTAATTGAATATCGATTGTATATCTTTAAATTAAGGTGGCTGTATTTATGCTCTCGGTGGATCTAACGGAGTAACAAGATTAAAATCTGTTGAACGCTATTCTCCAGAAAAAAATCAATGGACAATGATCGCATCTATGAATAAATCTAGATCAGACGCCAGTGCTGCCGCATTTGATGGAAAGGTATATATCAATTGGGCATTGATCATTTTCAAATCGTACTTGATAATTATTATTAAATATTTATTTAGTTATTTAGATTTTTGTAACCCTTATTAGTATCGCAACATTGCACAGTATTATATTCCAATGTGACAAGAGACCGCAAGTCTTACCTGAAAAATCTCCAAATGGACATTTAAAATTTAAAAATATCCATCTGTCGATCATTTTTGTCTCCATGTAGAATGGATCAGGTTTCATGTCGTATTTGTCGTAACCCAGGGCGTATTTGAGACAGTTGATCAAAACGATGGATCTCCAACCTACGTGCGCGGCGAATTGCAATATTGAATGTGTGAAATGTATCCACCAAATGTAATTTCAGCATTCTACAAACTTAAGAAAATGGTGTTATACTCGCCAACTGTAAGGACGCCTTATTACTTTTTTCATCCCTAAAACCACCAGTATAAAACTCTCAAATTATAAATATGTACACATTAAAACGTTTTCTAAAATCGAAGTATTGCATCTTTTTGCGATTAAGGTTTATATTGTAGGTGGCATCAATGGTCAAGAGATTTTGAATTCGGTAGAAGTCTTCGATCCTTCTTGCAACCAATGGACCTACCTCAAGCCCATGAATAGCCCACGGTCTGGAGTCAGCCTGGTGGCGCATAAAGGCATACTCTATGCCTTCGGTGGATTTAATGGATCGGCTAGATTAAAAACATGTATGCAATACTTCACTTTAAATTATGATTGCCCTTAAATCCACTTGCACACATGGTTTCATATGATGTATTATCGGCAGTAAATAATACTTGAAATCATTAAATCAAATATGTACGCAACACACAGCCATGTGAAATATTTGCAATTTGGGCTGATTCGTAATTATTCCAGATTAATTAATTGGAAGTATAAGTATTTTTATTATTATTAATAATCGTAATGTTTTTTTTTGCTCATCTTTGATTTATTGTAATTTTCCAAAAATATACGTAATATCAAACCTGTATATTAATTGATACAAATAAATACACTTTCTACAGTTCACAAATCTCATGGTTAAGTATTATAGTTAGCGACAAGTAATCAGAAATGACGTTACTTATCAACTTTTTTACTGTAACTTACCATAAGGCATAGAACATACACGCGAAAACTTATTCCATTTCGTGATCTACAAATTATAATTACATTCGTGGCCTACGATTAATTTGTAGATTCCCAACCTTTTCGGCCTACCGCCCCCTTTCCGAAAAAATTACTCACCGCCTCAATAACTGATATGTGCCAATTTATTATTTCATAATGTATTCGTTGTGACTCAAGATTTCTTGTTTATTTTTCGCGCTCACAATGTAAATTAATAATTAATTTCTTATATAAGGAGCCACCGACTCTTGGACCGCCCAGGATGCTTTTGAGCCCGCTATCACCCCCCTAGAAGGCATCAGCGCCCACTACGGGGCGATAACGTTCACTTTGGGAACCTATGATTTAAATTACAGTGTTTATTCAATTATGAAAATTAGAACATTTTTTCAAACCGACATTACAAATAAAAATCCAATTATTTTAAGTATAAATTAATATTTCGGTTACAATTTTTTTATATATTTCAAGGGATAATTTAGATGTCCACAAAATCTTTGAATGTGCGCAATGATGTTTATGGTTTATATTTTTTCAAGTAGAAAAAAACTAAAAATGAGGTTTATTTCAGGTGAAAAAATAAATTTACTACATTCGTCCGGTTGGAAATTAATGATTGACATGAATTCAGTTCGCAGTAACTGTGCATCGGTTGTAGTTGATGAGACGATTTTCGTTATAGGAGGTTTCAATGGTAAGTAATTAGAATACTCAAATTACATTATAATCATATATCTATGGGGCATTTCAGGTGATATTCGTCAGTATTTGATATGGTTTTTAAATACAATAAAATAATAAAAAAAATGACAGTTCAAATATATATCTTGACGTTTCACCAACAAGGCAGTGCAGTGTAATATGAAAAATAAAATTGTATTTTATAAATAATATAACAATTATATAATTATTTGCAGTGTTTTATAAATAAGTAGAAAAGTTCGACGACATTTAATGCGATTTTACGCAAATAGCAAGTGTTGCGTGACATATAATATCACAAACTGGTGTCACGTTATATGGAACTTTCTCCCCACGGATATGTTGTACGAATAAACGCATCATTTGGATTGAGTTATATTATATAAAGGAGTACATTGCGCTGTTCTTTATATTTTGGCTGGATAGATCCAAAGTAACGTTTCCCAGTGCATACATTTTTTTAACGTTTCCGCTCCACGGCTTCTGACCATGAGGGCAATCGATTTCCATCATACTAAGATTTATCTTGACAAATTATTTTCCCGTGGACTAGTCGTCAACATCTCGCTCAATCTTTTTCAATATAATGCACTTAAAAATGAGTTATATATTTGGTTATTATTAGACCAGTCCTCGTGAAAATAACTCCTGGTCCAAATCACATACGTTCCTATAAGAGGCGACAAAAAACAAAAATTGAAAACTTATTTCAGGGGGTTGGTAGACCTAAAATGTTGTTTCATTGAATTTATAAACCTAATTTTTATTGACTGAATCAGGTTTTAGAACGATTTCAACCGTTGAATATTATGATGTGGAGAGAGGAGTTTGGTCGCAGGTATCGCCAATGAACGTCAACAGATCCGGACTAAGTACGTGTGCTATAGCAGGACTAAGCAATGCTAAGGAATATTCATATTTCTACAGTAGACTGGCTAAGAACAAGAAAGAAGACGGTTCTCAATCTGATTGAACTGATTTTAGCAACTGTTTTTTTTAATTACAATATTATTAACGTGCATTTTTAATGTCTTTATTGTCATACATTTCACGGTTTTTTATGAATTAACTAAACGAATACCAAACGAAAAAAGTAAAAGAAGTTTTGTGCTACGTATTAATATATGTAATGTACCTAATCACATAATATGCATATTAAATGAATTTTGCTTTTTGCATTGGAAAGCGCTCACGTGTATTTTGTCTAATAAATATAAAAACTAACCAGATTATCAAAAATAATAACCTCATCTTTAGTCATCAATAGCGTTTCTATATCTTTATACCCTTTATGTCAATGCATTTTTTAAAAAGCAAGATTTAGATTAGCCACTTAAAAATGAATATATTTTTAATATATATATATTTTTTTAAATAATTTATTTAGTCTTATTCCACCTTGAGTTGGAATTTTTCCATGTATTAATGTGATATTAACGGCACTGTAAATGAATTTTTATTCAATTAATAAAACTGTTCCTTTTAAATCACATTATAAAAGTCTGTTATCATAGCTGCGATGGACTGTGTTTACAATTTGAACGATATTTTATGATGCATTTGTTGTATTTATTATAATGATTTAAAGCAAACTTTGGAATTCAAAGTTGACAATAATCTATTTTATTTATTTGGACGTTAATATTTTGTCGCTTTACACGTGTGCTTTATATTTATAAATAAAATATTTTACATATGATAACCGTATAATAATTTCTTCTGGGTCTTAAGCAAATATTTGAAGAGTGGACGTGGGTAGATATTTTATTACACGCCATAGTTTCTAACACATTTTGTCAAAAAATATATAATTTATAGTACGCATCGCGACTGTATGATAATCGATTATCTAGTGCGGATAGGTATATCCGTCATCGTGAACTTCGGCAGTATTTATTAACAAAGTTGAAACAACATTGATATTTCTTATTGGAGTATCCACTTTAAATATGAATAAGATTCACAGCCCCAATCTTCACAACAAAAAACTTTAAAACATGATATTTTCATGTTACTATTATTTTAATTTATTTTTACTTAATGTGAATTAAAATTATATAGGTGCTACTACTATCAAACTTATAGAGTTTAAATGCATTTTGGTTTTTTTTAATATTTACTAATAACTGTGTTTTGTATTTTCATACTATAGGCAATCTTTGTTAAGGGGATCATTGAGGATTACTAAACTTCAATAATACAGTCTAATCTTTGATCGAAAATATAAATTATTCAAATATATCAGAGATGGTATAATACCATTATCTAAAAACCGAAATGATTCATATTGTCGGCACTCTGAAACTTTATAATGTACTCATGTATACAAATGATTCACTACGCATGCGTTATCGACCCACCCGCTGGGTTTCCTTCTTCCACTGGGAAAACGCTTTCACTTGACACGAAGCCAATAGAAAACGAAATCAGCTACTTCGACGTTGTACACATATTATTACAAAAATGAAACAACTTAAAACACGTAGAGCTTCAAAAATGAATTTTCATTCCGTATTCAACATGTGATCTTTCAAAAAATCAGATTGAAGAAAAATAATTCTTGTATATCGATGTAAAGTATATAAAAATCTTTAAATTTAGCTGCCAAAACTAAAAAAGTATTTGTTTATGCCACGAAAATATCACTGGAAAGCATTCAAGTAATTAATTTAATAAATCAGAATTTTGGAACGATTCTAGAATTTACAACTTATCATTCCACATAATATTTTATCATTTTAAATCATTCATTTTTTATATCTGCAATAACACAAACGAAGGAGTGGTCAGCAAACAATTTACGAAGTTTTGAGACAGTAATAAATGTATATTTATAAATATTTACTCACGATGTCTGCGTTTTATTTACGAATTTTATCGTAGTATATTGTGCAAATGAGATATTTCATTAGGTTCGGTGAGAAATATTGTTTGAATGAAATGGACATAAATGTATGTGCATAAGTTGATAGTAGAGTAGTAGGTGCGTTCATATTATAGGCGATGTTATGTTTTTCGACTAGACTGAAAACACATTTCCAGTCGTGGCGCACATGACTTGAGCGAGTGTAAGGGTGTGCTTCTGATTTGGACATTTCGAACAAATCTTCAATGAAAGTAATTTCCTTTCGGGAACCAAACGAAATAATATTTAGTAAATGGTTTCCTTACTCACGCTGAAATCTTTGATCTTATTTTTGCTGACTGTCGATATTATTATTCGGTTGGGGTGTTTCCCTGATCACTCCCATTTCATTTCATAAAAATGTACAGGATAAACGCTTTTGTCAGAGTTACAGAGAAAACAATTTAGTTCATTAATACAAATACTGCGTTGATTATAATAATATTATTATTGATAGATTAGATTAATATACATATTTTCTATAAAAAGATTAAAAAGATAATTTTTGTAGCTGAGAAGCATACGGATGTAACCACATAGAGTAACCATCAGAAGAGCGAAAAAGCTTTTTTTCTTATAACTGTTATAATTTTTATAAACATTTGTGCAGAGCGATAAAAAAATACATAATATAATAAGAAATCAAGTAATTATGAATCGGAGTCCTCATTTTAATGCGTTTTACATCTAAATGGAATTCAACCGGGTCTCTAACAGTGATCTCACATATGGAAGTTTACCAGTTTTAAATAATTTA
>JAGVSQ010009912.1:0-13277 GCA_022683975.1 Rhyacophila evoluta
TCTTGACAGATTATTTTTCACGAAAATTGTTTGTCAGACAAATACTCAACCCAATGGGCATCCAGTACTGCATTTATTCTAGCAACTACGAAACCGGGGAGAAGTTCAATACTTCTTTCAAATGTTGACATTTTTAAAATGTGTAATTTTATGCGTTGTTTTGACAAATTTTAAAAAGTCAAGTCATATACAATACATACCAAATGAAATAATTGATAATCAAGAAAAAAAAATGTACAATTAGATTTGTTTGTAGTGTATAAGGTTGCCTCTTGTGGAGTTTTCTTCTCATTTCCAGCTGAAACACGATTATCAACTGTTATATAAATGTTATATATCATTTCTGCAGTGAACATTTTCGAATTGTGGTGATTTATATGCTACTCTTTTGGAGTGGGCATACTTGTAGTAGGAACATTATTGTCGGTATTTGTAAATTAATTAATAACTAAAGTGTATTAAATTCGTCTGTAAAATCTTTAAGTTCACATCACTCACTATACAAATGTCAATGTAGAGGTTGGAAAAAAGTTTATCTTTAAGTCTCGGCCAATTTTCAGCAAATATGTAATCCTTGCAAAAAGCTTCATTCTAAGAGATGCTGTAATAATAGTAAATATTTATTTCCCATGAATCATAGAGAAAAAGTTTCTCAATAATATTGATTGTCAAAACCCACGTATGGTAGTTATTATATTTACTACTTTCTACGTATTTATTATGATTAGTACGGATTATTCGTTTCAATTGATTTTATTTATTTTGGATGCTAATGAATTTTAAAAATTATAAATTAAAACCAATCACGATATGACTTACAAAAATAAAAAAATATAAACATTTAATATTGTATAAAATCGTATACGGTTAGATGGAGATATCTAGGTTGTTTGTATATAAGTGAAATCTCATTATTTATTTATATAATTTGATTTTTTTGTACAATATTGGCTCCCAAAGTAGAGGATATGGATCTAGATATAATGAAGGTATCCACTCTAAAATTAAAGTATTTGGATCTCCGCAATGTGAAAACGAAGATACATATAATTTTTCTCAAAAATTGTTTGTCAGACAATTGCTCAATCCAATGGGCATCCAATCCTGCCTTTTTGAATTTTAAAAATTCAACAGATAAGAAATCGAGCCCCCATTTCCCAAATTACTAGGCGCGTACGCTGCCAGCTACGCTACTGGAAAGGCATTTATAACATTTAAGTACGAGTATTAAATAAATATTTATTTTTATATTAAATTTTATGTTTTATTGCATGGTAAGATGTATTGGTTTTTATTAAAAGAATTTAATTAGCTCCATTAGACTATGTGTTATTATTTTTTTCTGTATTTTTTATTATTTTATATTCGTTATCTAAGAAGGTCATACAGATATCATAGTGCACCTTCGAGAATTCCTGTTGCTAAAAAGACCTCCTAAATCATGCTGGTATCTGCAGTTCCGTAAAAATTATTATACAGATAGTATTTAGCAGTCTTCCGTGACGCCCAAAACCAGTTGATTTGAAGAATAGACAGGCCAAGTTAAGATTCTTAAGGGATCGGCAGCACGTGTTCAAATTTACTATTGCAGCTTCGCTGAAGTAAATTTTATTATCTGTTTAATTTTTAATCAATTACATTATCTATTATTATCCGTTTTTGATTTAAGTGTTGAACTTGTTGAAAGATGAAACTTATAATGTACATGTAGTATAAATTATTATCGTATACTATTGTCTTGTTTTTATTTATACATGTACTACTCAGATATACTTTTAAAGATAAAGCTGAAAGTATTATGATCGTTGTTTTATTGATGATTTACTTCCGTTTTCATTTTCAAATTGTGACAAGTTTACACTGGTACAACAGTACAATTTCGACATATTTTTTTAGAACAAATTTAGCAAATTAAGTATTGTATTAAAGATTTCATTTCAAAAGTAATGTCATCAAGATTTTTATGTTTCATATGCGCTTACTACTTCTGCACTGCTTGGTATATCACTGCACTTCTAATATGCATCTAATGTATTCAAATACGATTGGAAATTGCATTTAATGCAAGTATTAAAAAGTTTTTTAATACATAAAATATATATCTCATGATATCATTTATTATTTATTAGATGGCTTAAACTTTTGCACTCGCACAAATAAAATAGGTCACGATGAGCTATACGCTTGGATGCCTCTGTTGCCTTGAATGCCCAAAGACGAAGAAGTCAGTCCCATTAAAAAGTATAAACCAGACTTAAAGAGGACAAAAGCATATGCAAAGTGGCTTATAACTAGGCTGACCATATTTTTTCTTTGTGACAAAAACGGTACATTTACACACATTATATTACGTAATTTTATAATATTCTGTTCATAATATACATAAATTTGATTTGAAAGAATGAAATAGAAAAATATGATTGCGTAATAATATTTATAGTGGGTTTTATTAATCATTGTCTACCTGTATGCTTTGAAGCCGGATATGGCAAGTTTGATTCCAGAATCCAAAGATGCAAAACTTAATTCCTGATGGGTTGAATAATTTGCTGACAACCAATTTACGTGAAAAATATTTTTTTACACTAAGGTGGATGTTTCACATCGCCTAGGTTCACAACAATTTGTAGTGGATATGGTAACATATCGATTGTAAAAAAGAAAAATGACGTAACCTACTGTTTTTTTTTCAAAGAAGATAATTAAAATGTATCTAAATTAAAACACTTTGTATAAGAAAGATGTCAGCTAAAAATGCCGAATTTTTATTTAAATTTAAATAAAAAAAACGTATGGCAATGTGAAATTTGCTACCAAGAAAAAGGACTTCTAGCATACCAATTGTATCTGTTTTTTTTTAAATAACTTAATTAATATCAGATCGAATAAATAAAACATCAATTTTGGTAAAATGTGTATGTGTAAATTATAATATTAAAGATACATAAATTATCATTATTGTGACCATGCAAAAAAATGAGAAGATTTAGAGTGGGTGGTACTTAAGCACAGCCAGGCCATAAATATAAAATTTCTTAGAAGATCTTCGATTTCTTAATACGAGATATTTCCATCTCTCCACACATTATCTTTATATTCTTCATGGTCTATATTCTATAACGAAATTCACTTTAACGGTTGAGATAGTCTTTATTTTTTCAACAATTACCCTAGAATACTCCTTTGTCACATATTATAACAAAAAATATATTTTCAACAAGTGCTATACTTCTGAAAGTAAAAAAAAATGCACAATATATTTGCACTCGGATATTAACTTCTTTATTATATTAGAATCATATTGATATATGATAGTAAGTTATAGTGGTTAGTTTTATTTATATGAAAATACACTATTGAAGTAAAAGAATATTTAGTGTTTCATAAAAAACGGGAGAAAATAGATATTTTTTTTAAAATAACAAAACTGTCATAAAATATGAAAAGGAAACTGTCTTGTCAAACGTTGATTTTACGTACGTTAATTTAAATTACGTACAATCAGCTCACATACAACGAATATTGTATATTTACTTTGAAAAACTAGTTCCAATGGTGATACAAATTCCTAAGTAATGTGCAAAAAAAATTATGAAGTATTATTTTCATTTTTATAATTTACGTCGATAAAACTGAATATTTTTCTCGAGAACAAGTTTTAACTGATTGTTAGATTGCTATGAATTTTAACCGGGATTATCTGTACTACTGACCAGTATTCTTAAGTGAATTATTCTTTCACAAAGGATGAAAATTTATGTATTTTTCAAACACATTTTGTATGGACGGAAAATACATGTGCGTTTTTCTCCGCTGCTTTTGTTAAACCTAACCAAATAATAGCTTAAAGAAGTTTTATCGTTTCCATTACTTTCCCAAAAAAACTGGGTAAATACACAGTGTATCCGATGAATAAAAATGTAATTTGTAAAGAAATAAATATTTAATTGTCATACAAGCGGGGGAATTCTGATTTTCCTCTGAAACCAGGGTAGCTTTTCATTTTATCATTTAATGCATTAGTTAATTTACATTGCAGCCTTTTTTTCGGAGGATTCATTATTTTTCCAGTCATTTATTTTTAGATATTTTCTTTTTTATCTTCTAAGATGGTCATTTAATCTGTTAAAACATTTACATCGTTTTAAGACTCAGTCTTGATATTATATAACTTATCCTGAAGTATTATTAGTAATAGCTATTACGTTAAATATTATACAAATTATAGACTACACATACTTTAAAATACTCAGATTAAATGTTATCTGAATATAAGAATAATTTAATAAATTTTACGAGCTAAGGTCAACTTGCATGAAGCCATATTTTTTAACGCTAGAAAGTGAGTTCTCGTGGCAAGTAAATTTGACTGCCCACTCAATAAAACATTTAGACGTACCTATAACCAATTAAATGTTCGACTAATATATTATATATTTTTAAATGGCTACTATCGATTTAATTGATTGACAAGTAGGAATGAGAATCATCTTCTTTTTTTTTACTTTGAATATATATATTGGTTTATTTTTTAATCAACTAGTTGTTAATTTAAATTTTTTATAACACATGCATTTTTTTTTTTGTAAAAAAATCACTTTATTTTGAATTATTTATTAACTTACATCTAGCATAGGTATATTATTCGTTATATTTTTAGTTGGTATCATAACATAGCATAACTAATGTGAAATGATTTTTAAATTTAACCCACCGAACAAAATTAAAATGTACTCGAGTGTTAACTTAAATTATGTTTAAATATCCATGAATGAGACGATTTTTTTGCGTATTCTTTCGGGTTTATATTTTTTATTCATATACAAAATGATAATGTTTATGTTGCGTTTCTGAAATGGATTTGAATTTGTGTCAATATAGAAATATTAAATTTTATCAAAATATACCGTCACACTTTTTTATATTATGTCGTATTACTTATAATAATGGTAAGTGGCCCCTCTGAAAAAACGTTTTTCCATAAAAAGGGATTTCGGGAGACAAATTGGGAAAAACATAAATATATTATGGGCATTTTGCGGAATTGCTTGTGACAACACACCTGGTACGGACAGATGCGTAATTGAGCACTCTTTTGCCTAAAGGATACGTCTCTTTAAATGTGACATGTGATATGATATATTAGAATACATGTTAGAATTAGAATAATGTATCATTTTATTATAAATAATAAACTTAATTTACAAATATTTAAACGTTGGCATTTATTGATTTTATTATAGTTACAAATGATGTTAGAGATAAAATAATTGCGTCTTGATCAAATAAAAGTCATAATTTATATAAAATATTTTCGAAATAAAATATCATTTTGTATGTATCTATAATGTATGATATCCATAAAACATGTTGACCATAGTGAAAGTTCCGGCTCATTTAATTTACATTTCCTTTCTTTTTGATTGAGAAACATAATTTTACAATCTTGCAACCTCATCACATGGATAGGCAATTATCGAACATAGTATACAACGTTTCATATCTACATTATTATTGTACGTAAATATATGAAGATAGATTATTCAAAATTTTCTTGTTATTTGTGCGTTTTTAGAACTTGTGTAACTGATTCTTAATTTGTTAACAATATTAAATAAATCGTAATATTCTTACATAATATTAACATGTATATTTAAGCCAATGTTTCTAATTATATATTTTTTTAGGCATCTATGATATTAGATACACTTGTATTGTAACTAAATACATATTAAATACGTGTTGATTTTTATGGAGCTTATGAACCAGTGATTGGTTTTTCATTATTGACAAAGAACAAAAAAAAGTTTCCCCTAGAGTATATATCTTTCTATTGTCTTGTAGCATAGATAATTCAACAATGTAATAACTTAAAAAATATTGTTTTTCGAAGATTAGTAAGTCGTCAAATTGTTAAGTAATCTAATATGTATTTATTAATGTAGCTCTAAAATAAATAATTTTATAAATTTGGAGGTTATTAACGTTGTTATATTTGAAATTATCTTACTATTTTTTTCAGTCAACTTTTTAATGAAATATTTTATGAATGGATTAAATGAGATGAATGTGCACATAATTATATTATTTTAAATTTTAATACACAGAAAATTAATACCAAACAGCATAAGCAGTTAAAAAGTAAAACACACGGCTTATGTTAATGAGTCTATTTTTAATTGTGAAAAAGGACTTTCGGTCAAAAGACCTTTTAGTGTCTTACCGACAATACTTTTTATGCTAAAATATGCGCGTTTTGTGAATATAAAACGACATTTAAATGAAAACACATAAGTCACTCGTAGAAACAAAATCTTTCCTCCATTTAAATCTTTTTTATTTCACGGAGAAATGTCTGAGTTTCCCGAAAAAAGTAAAAATAAATTCAAAATTCGAACATAGGAAATGTCACGTGATATAAATTTCAAAAAGTAGCATTGCAAAATAAGTTATAAATTTAATGCGAAATGAATTATTTTGCGTATTTTATTTATAATTAAAGTCAAAATGAAGTATGATTGTATCAAATCTTACTACACAGTAAAAAATATTACTAACAAGGATTTCTTCTTTTTTGTTAGCGTGATGATTTATTCAATTCCGAGTATGGCCGATTTCAGCCGAACGTAAACGATTACTTATAGTGGAGTGATGTTATTTAAATTTTAAAGCTTTGTAACTTATACAGGCATTGCTTGCAAGCATTATGCTATATTTGTTCATATATAAAAGTTTTACAATGTATACAATTTTAATTGACCTATGTTAGTTTATACAGGGAATAGGAAACAGTTTCTTGTTTAGTGGCCAAATTATTATGTTGTCTTCAACGCAAATGCCGGACCAAAATATTAAATAAATTAAAGCAAGCTCTTTTATTTATTTATACTATAATGCTTTAGCATAAAGCTATCCACAAATTAAAAAATATATAAGTAACGACCAAGCGATTTAACTCTGAACTTGCGGGTATATAGATAATATCCGTGGCTTTATTCAAATGCTTTCACTTTGAGCATGATTTCGTACTGCAGCTTAAAACTAAGGATGCATATGTAATCGGCGACGCGTTCTTTCAGGATCTGTCTAACTTTCTTGGTAGAGTCTCTTGTTGTTATTGTTATTTTTAAAATTCTCTCTTTATTCTTACTTTTATTTACAATATTTAGTTCGTTATATATACAAATATATTTAAAAACATGTTTAGTTGTTTGTTATTTTTATATGTCGTGATGGTAAATGCTTAGATTTAATAATATAAATATTTTTGTGTATAAATTATGTACAAAATAAAATAAATTCAGTGTGACTTTTTTTTCTTATCGCCCATCACATTTTATCACACCCAACGTAGGGCATATGGATCTACAATCTACATAGTGTGAAGATATCCAATCCGAGTATACGGATCTTCGTAATGTGAAGACGTCTTGACAGATTATTTTTCGCGAGAATTGTTTGTCAGACTATTTTTCAACTCAATAGGCATCCAATCCTGCATTTTGGTATTTTTAAAATCCGTCAGATCGGAAATCGAACCCGCATCCCCATATTACTTGACGCGCACGCCACTAACTACGCTACCGGGGAGACTTTTATTTGAGGGGAGTGTATTTCTAAAATGAACTTATTCCAAAATACCAAAATGTAAAGGAGATGGTTTTGAATAAGTGCTTTTTGTATAAAATAACCATTTATTATGTAAACCAGTAGAGAAGATCAAGTTCAAGAATATCAAAAATAAACATGGAAAAACATAAAAATAATTATTGAAAAAGTTAGGTTCCATGACAACTACACACATGACAAGTGCTCACATAACATCTGCGCACACATTGAAATGCTCACACTAACACATAAATTAATATTAAGACATTTTATACTTAATTTACGTAATTATAGTATAGGTAGGTATCATTGAAATAAAAATCTATTCTGTGTTAGTGTAAGCACTTCAAAATGTGCGCAGATGTCATGCTAGCACTTGTCATGTGTGCAGTTGTCTGGTTACCACAAAGTTCTCTTTGAAATTTTAACGTAGTGGAACAAGTTCAATTTGTAAATACCTCACTCATTTGAAATACTAGACGATCAATATTAACGTTCCTTTTGACATGATGATAATTGAATACAAATTTAGATTTATCTATTATTTTGTTTCAGAATTTGAATTGATAATGTTTATCTTTGAAAAAAAAAACAGTTCTCACATATGTAGGTTGCGAAAAGTGCAGATATTTTTCTTGAAAACGATCATCGATGAAATAAAGTAGGGCCGGACCAAAAGAAGTAGAGGACCAAGAGTTGTCAGCCATAGACAATTAAAACTGAATCAAACTGATGATTAATTTATATTCAATAAAGTATTACGCTAATTCACGACTGTTATTATGATATAAAACTTTTAAATGCATATTAAATTTTTTACTACACGATAAAACTTTAACTTCTCAAAGTTTTCGTAATTATGGCGTCAATTTTCAGTGTTCAACGTCAAAAATCTGTTGAAGCTTTCGTTTTAAAATAAAGTCTTTTAAAAGCTAGGCATTGTACAGTTATTTTATATTATTTAACGTCTGGCAACTTCATCTTTCCTTTTTGTTTTGGACGCATTACGCAAACAAATTACGTCGTTAGAAGAAAACAAAGTAATTTAGTTCCAGGATACAATCCTGCCGTCTCGTAAGTAATGTCGTATCTTCAAAATCTGGGAGT
The DNA here is from genome assembly GCA_022683975.1 of Rhyacophila evoluta. Taxonomy (NCBI): domain Eukaryota; kingdom Metazoa; phylum Arthropoda; class Insecta; order Trichoptera; family Rhyacophilidae; genus Rhyacophila; species Rhyacophila evoluta. The sequence goes on from JAGVSQ010009912.1 coordinate 8,716, forward strand.
CCTTTTATTTAATTTAATAAAACGGAGAATCATTTGAAGAAAAGAAAATTTTACTCGTAATATCATTATTTTTACCTGATGTTTATACTTTTATAATATTTACTTTTAAAATAATAATTATAAAGTATTTCAAATAAATTATGTGATTCGACAGGGTAAAAAAGTTGTCCATTGTTATATTTCCTGTCATATTAATCTGTAAATTATTGTTAAAAACGACGTAACATATGAATACAAGTGCGTTTTATGTCCCAGGTCGATTTCGTTTGGCCGCCGTTATGAGTTGGCTGTCATTTGCCAGTTAATGTTTAACAGTCGTTGACAGTTTATCATGGAGTATTTAATGCCGTAGTAAAATTATTATGTTAAGAAATTGTTGTCATTCTGAAAATTCTTTTATCAAAAATGTCTTTAAAATAAAATAAAAGTTATCGTATTTAACATTTTATACTCAACAAAAAATCTCTAAGTAGAAGAGCACATAAATCTTAAATTTTGAAGGCTTAAATGAATAATTTAAAGTTTAAATTGCTTTATTTCAGTATTTATCTTTTGACTTAACTGGTTTTTGCAGAACGAAGTAGATTTGACTATTATGCATATAAGATTATCTGGTTAAAATGCTGCAGCTGCATGAGGGTTTTTAATATTTAAGACTGGGTTTTCTAGATGGAGAAAGGTTGATAGATTAAAAGTTATAAAAATAAATGATCAAGTAAGTCTTCGTATTGTAGTGATAGCAGTGTTTTCATTTGGAGTTAATATAGTTGAATTAAATGAATTTATACGCGACGAAGGTGATAGTAAATTTATTAAAAATCCCACTGTTTGTTGGTATCAATTTTTGCTTAAGAACAAAGAATTCTTCTATCCTTCGCAATGGACTCGCTTACCTACGTTTTATTGGATCTCAACTGTCTCTCCCAAGCAGTTCAAAATTTAATTTAACCATTTCAGCGAGACCCTGTTTCACGCCGTTAGCACTCTTGCCTCCAGTAATAATCATTCCGCACCCTCGCAGTTAACACACAGCCCGCGGTAAGCAGGTTTTATTTTCACTGTGGATGGGGTTTTTAACTCCCCGCGGTCATATGAAGATAACATAAAAACTTGGCAGAAAATACAATATTCGGATACCAACACGAAAGTGTATGGAGAAAACAAAGAGATTTTTGTGTTTTGAACTGTCAGTTTCATGTCAAAAAATGATTGTTTTATTCTTTGGTCTCTGAATTTTTCTAAAATATTTTGCAAAACATTTGATATTCAAACTTTATACGTTTTGTAATTGTTAATTATAATAAATACTTTTTAACAAACACAAAAATACAAAACAAAGTTATACGCGATCAATTCTATACATTTCAGTATTTTTATCAATAAGATTTTTACTTCTCGCTTTAGTGAAAAATGTATTATAAAATTTAAAACTCATTTTATAGGAATGACTGTAATATACGGTGTTTATTATAATATACTATCTAAACATGCCTGATATAAATATGAAACATACAAACATGCAATTAATATAATAATTTGAATATATATCTTCATAAATTGTTTTTTTACGAGCTTAAGCTGTCAGTTAATTGAGGGTTCTAGTATCATAACTCACAATCTCTAGTATGGTACAGAACCGGAGATTATGAGTTATGATTCTATAGCCCCAAATTGTATGTGATATAGAAATAATATGTATGTACATGTGATTTAATGACACTTTTTAAATGGTCTAAGCCTTAGTTAAACCAACTTAATACTAAATATATTGATCGTCATTTTAATATTAAATAGTTAAAATATATTTTTAACAAGCTTTTTCAAAATCATAACAAAGGTTAAACTTTCAGCTGAAAAAATCAACCGTACAATAAAACTTATTAAAGCTTTTAAAATATGAGACTTAATCTTGACGTAGTTATCGATAAAACTACATAAAGTTTATCATCATACTTAAACACATGAACTAGTATACATATTATATTATTATTAATTTAGCGGTTACTAGTATAATTATATGATTGTTGAGCAAAATCACCTATCAAAAAATAATTCTTGTTGAGTAATATCACATTAAAATTCATAAATTTCTGGGAAAAACTAAAAACACCGAAAGAGTTAATGTTTTCACAATGCACATTCAGGGCTTTCTCTGGGCACAATATTAAGAGCTGTCCTCCTCGATGAATATATATTTCTATCATTAGGTTGCATAAAATATATTAGGTAATGTAGGACGAAAGGTCGTATATATAAGTATATAGTAAAAGCTTAACAGTAACTATAAATAATAGGTAGGCGTTTTCAGGATATGCAGTTATAAACTTAGAAGTTGTGTTGTATCAAATTGTTTTACTGCGCAATATATGTCAGGTTTTTTTTATTTGTTTAAATTAAAATAATAATTGTATCTTTTTTATACAGTGTTTTTTTATGAAGGAGGGGTAAATCGATATTAGCACTGTGTAGAATTAGATGACCATTCTTGAAACACAGAATACAAACCTACGCATTCCTAAGCAAGATTTATTAAATAAGTACGTTGTTTTATTATTTCGAATTCGAATTTAATGATAATTCATAGTTTAAAAATTTCCGATTAAAAAAATTGTGTACATAGATCTCCATAATATACAGATTTATTATGTCAAGGATTATTCTGTTTTGTTTAGTCTATTCGGCATTCCGTCCTGTATGATATCCGGATGTAGGATTTGAGCCCTAATCTCGAACAAAAAGAATATCAGTAAATCACTAATATTTGATTCATATTATAAACACATCTTTTGAAATAAAATATACAAAAGTATATGTATAAAATAATGTTTATTTCAGAGTTCGATTCGGAATTTTCTGCAAAATATTAGTTTTATAAACAAATTTCCTGTTTAAAATTGTAATTGTGATACAAAACAAAGTTAGATTTGTTAGTAAACTACATTTGCCGCTATTTAATATTGTTAAACGTAGCTAGTGCATGCTTAAGCTAAAAACACAATGTATATTGTTACGCTAGTTCAACACTGTAATAACTGAATAACAGTAGTATCGAGATATAGTATTTATGTTATTGTATTTCGCCGATAGTCCTTACAATTGGAGTCAATATTGTACAATTTTTTAGAGTAAATTCGATAAAAATGTATTTTATTTCAATAGGCTACTTTATTGCATGGCGATGGCATGGTTGATTTAAGAAATTAAAAACAACAATAAGTGTAAAGATTTTTAGACTTGTTGTATTAAAGCAGAGCAATATTTATGGATACTATAATGTCGTCGTATTACCGGCAAAATGCGTTAAAGTGAAAAAGTGAATTTTGAAATAATCGATTTTTATGTTTGAGTTTCTCTGTATAATCATTATACCCTAAGAAGTTTTCGTAAAATCTATTTAACCAAAGAGTCTCAAACATTACAACTCGAAGATTTCAAAACTCACTTTTTCACTTTAACGTCTTTTGACGATATATTATTGTCACCAACATAAAGAAAATTAGCATTTGTTTTAAATACTTATTGACAATACCTATTAAATTCATCTAAATATTTGGCGTATTGAATATTAATAATAATCCTGCATACTCAAATGGTATAAAGTAAAATAAAATATTAAATTGACACGTTTATTAAATTTCTTGAACTACTAATTAAATTTCAAATGAAAAAAATATAGCACGAAAGTAAGAGTAATGACATTTATATAAACTGAGTATACATATTTATTTTATTATAGGTATTAAATAAAATTTTCCTATTGATTTATATTCTTGAAGCTCTCAGGATATTGTTGTTATATTTGTCTGGAAAGTAGAACGATGTTGCACTCATATATTAAGTTTACACTTATATTTTGATATATATAATATGTTGGGTTTTGTCCACGAGCTAAAAGCTGCTTTAGCGACCGCGATCACATGGAAAGATAAATCCGTTGAGCTTTTTCTGAAGTAATTACTCAGTGAGCGCTTTCACGTCTGTCCTTGTAATTAGTTGAGCGAAATAAATAGGCGGGAAATCTCTCTACGCTATTTTGCAATCCGTTTGGTTTGGCACCCGCTTGAATTCCTTTTATTTAAACCATAGACCAAGAATACTATTTTCACAGTAACGTAACACCTTCTTTTATCAACCTATTTTTTATTAGTCACTGTAAGTAGTAGTTTTCATAAATGATTTCACCAAATCTCTCGTTAAATTACTTGTATATCCGTATAAATTTTATTTTTTTAGTCATTTATAGTTGATTGCTCTCTTATATGTTTTGTATTTCACATATATATTATCTTTGGTATTTATTTTATGCTGTAAATACTTGAAAGTAATAATTTGTAATGTTAACAATTTATAAAATAAATAATAAGTTGCACGACAGAAGAGAATAATACAAATAGTGTAAAAGAAATTTAAATTTGGTGATTGTATTATATAATTGACAGACAATCTTTTTCCAATAATGTTTCACATCAATAATTTTAATTAAGTATGATGTTTTAAAACTGGTAAACTTATGGAAGTTTACCAGTTTTCAATAATTTAGAATTTAAAATCAATTTCCATCA
>JAGVSQ010009913.1:0-13277 GCA_022683975.1 Rhyacophila evoluta
GCTGAACTGCATTCTTAACTGTTTTTATTCAAAAATTGGCCAGAGCGGGTTTTGCGACGTTTTGACGTTTTCTTCTGGATTTTCCAATGGTTTAAATATCGTGGTAAGCTGTCATGAGTAATAAATGCAACATTATAATACCACTTAGATTATCTCAATAGCAAATGTGTCATAATCAAATGCATCCATTCGTCTTTATTATTATACATTCAAATGACAGTAAGTATCACTTTATGTCATGGAAGAATAACTGAAACAGTATATCTTCATCAGTAAGCAGTGGCCATCTTTTGAAATCTTATTGTATTTACAATAAACCATTCAATTATTTAATTTGGTCTGGTAAATGTTGATTTTATTAAATTATAAGATACATTTTATTTACTTTTTTCATTTGCATTTAAATCGAATGCAGCAGTTGGTTATCTGAATCTTCATGTATAGATGCACTATATTTACACGCATTTAGTGTGAGAGTACAATAATAAAATCGCCACTTTCTTATGTTGTACGGCCAACTGAGAAGTCAGTTCTATCAGTAAATAATTATTACTCTAGACAAAAAGACTTTCTTACCTATTCTATAGCGCGTGATTGATGACTAGAGCGTGTCGTTAACCTTTTCAGTGCGGCGGTTAAATGAATCACTGAGAAAGCGACATTTATTTATTTATTTATTTATAGTATACGTCAGCCGGCTTTAATTGATATGTTCATTATTATTGGCCGAGATCGATGTTTGTTTTGTTGGCACCGTATACATCAATAAGAAAAATACTAGCACGATTTTTGAACTGAACTAGTGAGCATCGATTTATTTCTATGCCCTATAATTTATTTTATTTACTTTAAGCTCATGGATAGCTAATTTGATTGGAACGCGGTTTTAAGTAAATACTACTTTCACAAGTTTTATTCGACAATTCGTTATAAATTTTTGGCCCAGTTGTTTATTATTACAATTGATATATGGACGAATATAACTTTAATCGATTACTACTTAAGCTATAAGAGGAACCATATTCTTTACAAAACAGGATTAGATTTTACTATTTGATTACTTCCTCTATTCACTCGTATAATTTTGAAAGCATTATCGAGTATCTGTTTTTTTTTTAAATCTTGTGTGCTTAGTATTATTTCTAATTCATATGACAATTTGATACATAGCATAGCACCAGAAACTCTATTAGTCTTTTCGTAACCTCATTGTATCGAATGACTAATTGTGTTACATTAGAGGCTTTAAAACAATACTTCGCGGCATTTTTGATGTTGCATTCCACACGTATTAGATTTACTGCTTGGTGGTGACAATTATTTCTTCTGTGCGACAACTGTCGCGAATAAATCATAAGGCCACCAGCTGCCACTTCATTTCATCAATCAGACGAAAGAGACATTTGTCGCCGTTGCATTTTCATTGTAATTGCTCACCGTCTCGTACATTCTTAGTGGGAAACGGCGGAACAAACGAAAATCACGCTGTAGATAGTTCTGTTATAAACACCTACCGCGTGATATAAAGTTATAAATATCGGGCGAGACAAACATAATAGTTTACATTATGAGTACTCGCTTACATTACGAGCAATCCATTCGTGTAATCTGTGAAAGATGTGATAATTCTGGCTTAATTTCATACATTAAATCGATCATTTTTTAAAAATAAGCTTCAACGGAATCTTTCTACTCTACAATTTATTAATTATATAAATCACCGTTTCCGCAGTATTTACATTTTTCTTAATGATTTTAAAGCCATTTTTCAAAAGCATTTTGTATATCATGCTTGCTTCCAAAGTGGTGTATATGGATCTCCTCAATGTGAAGACGTTTTTCAGATTATTTGTTTGCTAGACAATTGCTCAACCCAATTGGCATTCAGTCCTCCATTTTTGATTTTTTTTTAATCCGACAGATGTGTGAATCGAACCCCCATTCGGCGGATCACTAGGCGCGCACGGTAACCTCTACGTTATCGGGGAGACATTACTTAATAAATATGCAAGCGAAACATAAACCCATACAAAAGATAGCTGCAGTATATTAGGCCAGCACGATTTATCATATAAATGATATGATTCGCTCACATGCAAAGATAGAGAACAGAACACTTAGAATAGAGACCATACAAGGGCAGAGTTTAAAGTACCTAATATGGATCAGATTGTAGTAAAGTTTGAAATTAAATCCTCATTTTATTGTAGGATCTTCAGCTGATCATCGTTCAGGTTCGTACAGGTTATATGATAATGACTATAAAGTGTTGTGCAACATGTTTCCTGGATGCAACTGGATGCACGTCATGTTTCGCAATTAGCATTGTGTTGTCTAACTTTATTCGACTGCCACGTGAGTTAATGTACTTATCTTTCATGATGAAATTCAGCTCGTTATTTATAACAATGCAGTTCGGCAAATGTTATCAAAGTTCTAACTTAGTTTACCTGTGTATGCTTGTTAGTGAATTCTCCAATGATGACTGACATACACAGTGCCTGCCCGAGCTTGCTTTAACTAACTTCCGTGCAGTTTGCTTTCAGACAGGCGCGACACTGCAGGAAACTTCGGCTTTCTTGCTTAGTAGAATGATCTTATATCGGTGTTTTTTAAAAAAATAACGGACTAGTACACAATTGCAATTCTACGAACTCTATCTAAAATTAAAACTTGTTTTTTTACCTTTCAATTCGCAGTCAAAATTGAATTAAGTATTCATGTGCTTATATTTACCATAAGAGAAATAAACCCAATAATATAAACTAGGATTCCTCTCATTGATATGCATATTTCGACGAACTTACTACATCACACACACAGCCAGTGAACGCATAATCTTACACTTGTAGGTATACTAAATAAATTGGAACCTGTCCTTACGGGTTTATATTGAAATTGAAATCGAACCTACCTTTGATTAGTACAGTATGAACGACGTATTTTTGTACAACGTTCGCTCCTAAAGTGGAGCATATGGATCTACACAGTCTGAAGATATCCACTCGTAAAGTGAAGTATATGGATTTCCGCAATATGAAGGCTTCTTGCCGTTTCGTTTGTCAGAAAATTGTTCATTGGGCATCCAGTCCTGCATTTTTAGATTTTGAAAATCCGAGAGATAAAAAATCGAACCCGCATTTCTCAGATTGTCAGGCGCGCACGTTATCAACTACGCTAACCGGGGAGACATTTTAGACATTTATTATAATAATTTTAATTATAATACGTTCTACTATTTTACACTGGAGAATCATGAATTAGGCAAGTAATGGATTTGGTGGCTCAAAGTATGAATTATCGATTATTTGCTTCGCATAATCTATACAGTAAATTAAGAAAAGTTATGGTTTGGCTCGATATCGAAATTCATGATGAATTCTTCTGTGCATCTATCTACAAGCGTTTCTACGAATCAAAAACAAAACAAAAAAAAGACTGCTGAAACCAGCTCTTTTGGTCGGTCTAATTATACCAATGTGATGCTATTGTTTTCACGAAACCTGCCAATCACGGCCGTCATCGGTAAAACCGCACTCACAAATCACCGTCTATTTTAAGAACGGTGCATAAAATATTCGACCAGAATAGTCAGCCATTCACTGAAAGATAAAGTTCCGGCAATTTTCTCCCATCTGTAAATGCGTTTATGGATTTATTTGACGACCGAAGATCCGTCCGCATTATCGACAAATTATTACCGCCGATTTAATTATTGCCCATCCGGCTACACGTGTCCGCGGAGTGCTATTACTGCGTATACTTGTATGATGATAATGCAACGTAATGCGTTTTAACACTCGACAACCCGGTTATGTTGAAGTTGAAGAGTCACACTGAAATATTTGTACACTCATCAAAATAATATTGCAACCATATTTGTAAATATAAAACCATGTTCGCTCCCGAAGTGGAACATATGGATCTACAAAGGGTGAAGACATTTTTACTTTTTTCACGAGAATTGTTTGTCAGACAATTGCTCAACCCAATCCATGCATCCATCCAGTCCCGCATTCTACAGATTGCTAGGCGCGCATGCTACTAACTACGCTGCCGGGGAGTCAATATATCAATATTCAAAGGCAAGCTTTTAAATATGTAGACTGAAATATTTTTCCCAGGTGCTAATCCTCATTTGAAAATATCATAATAGACGAGATCAAACTCGACAAAATTATATTTTCTAAAATATCATCGAAATCCATGTACAATTATTTATAGTGCCCTTTTTTAGTTGAATTTTTTTTATAGTATTATAAAAAACACTTAAAATTAGTTTTCAGTGGCTTTATATTATACTAACAAAATAAGTTGTATCCAGTTCGATATGTTTTATTTACATAGTTTTTTGAAAATTAATTGTATATTTAAAAGCGTCGCCATGTCATCCGGGTTCTATAGAGTTAAGCTCTTTCTCGCGGAAGAGACGTTTATGACACGATTAAATTGCTAAGTGTAAACTTGCCACAGTAATAAAGATGGACGATCTCCGACAATGTATTGCCTTTCAGATACATCCTCCAATCACAATTTAACCCTTCGATGTGTCGTGGTATTATATTAAAACAGCATTATCATCTTTTATTACTCATAAACTCCCTGTAAAACTACTCCTCATTAAAATCGCCAATGTATCACTCGGTTAATATTTGTAACATTTTATGAAATTTTACACGGGTTGAACTCTCCGGTTATTTAATGGCAGTGGTATAATTTACGCCATATTCATATCTGCGAAAAGTTTCATTGTAGAAACTTTCACATACGCCAAAAATCAGTGTTTTATTTATTTTTAAATGGTGTTGGAAGATGCACTCAAGATATTTGCAAAATTTTTTTTTATATAATCAAGTTAGTATTAAAAAATAAATATTTGTAATTCGCTGTAAATATTTTACATTTTTTAGTATATTATTCGTGACATATCACATAAAGATGATGGAAATTTGCTTTTAATTTTTTTTTTTGTGTTGAGAAGTGACAACAATCAAAGGCCACTTTAAAACGCTATGCATAGTGACTATACACATTATTTGGTAGATAATTGAATATGAAATAACGTAAATATTTAGCCACATAGCAGAAGTCTTATAAGTATACCATTATAACACAGAGATGACGAACTACGATACCATTTGCATACAGGTATTTTATATTTTCCGCTATTGTGTTGTACGTTGAGTCAGGCTGGTCGTATTTGTCTCTGGTACATGGACATGTTTCTATTTTAATCATCCGTCTATAACAATCTCGCCAAGTGCATTCCCTGATGCATTCACATTTTCTCGGACCGTAGGCTGGTGGCATATCGTTTCTCAAACTATGTATCCCACAGAATGTATCGCAGTATTTATAGTGCACACTAGAGACGGCTACTGACTAATATCGGCGGTGGTGAAGTAACGGCTTCGTATAAGGAATTTTTCAGCTGCACCACGTTAAACTGTGTTTCGATCTGTGCATTCATGTACATATATGTCTCAGTAGAGCGGCTTTGCAAAGAAAATATTCGGTTCGGAAGTAATTGGTACAATGTTGTTACAAGTTATTACTTACTTGAAATAAGTACTCACTTTTTAATAGCATTTGTTATAGATTTTGTCATTTTTTATATTAATCAATTTATTGCATCATAATTTTAGTTTTAATGAATCATTAAGATATCAACGATGATTAACGGAGTCACTTCTATTATATTGAGATAGACGTGATGAAATTGATCGCTGCATATGTGTATCAAAATCAAATTGTGAATGGAAAAATAGCATAAGCCAATGGGAAAAAGTATTTTGCATTACTATAAATGTTATTTTTCAATGTTTTATGTAAATGATATAACATAATATATGTACTCGTAAACTGATTTTTAAAATAATGTCGAAGAGGAAGAAGCTTTAGAAGTTGTGTTGTTAAAAGAAAGATGGAGATAGGCGACAGGTTGAGTGCAATGAGACTTATTGCATCTGAATTATTTCTCATTTCGAAATGCTTGCGCTATAAACAGATATAGATGAGGTTATAAATACATAGTTGGTAGTCTAAGAACGTCCGAAGAACACGCCTTAAGTGATTGGAAATATGGAAGCAAAGTGATTGTAATAGTCGAAATCAATTTATAATATTATGTATTATGTGCTATGTGCTATCGTATATGTATTTTCAATTGGAATAACTTATCGTGCCGTTTATTTGTGTCGTTTTTTATTATACTATATCGTTTTTTGCAAGGGCAGCTTATTCATCAACTAGAGATAATGATGAAGAAATTGTCATGTCCTTGGCAACGTTGGCTTATTTTTATATGTTTCCGATTGCGTAGTAAAACTATTGCTTGTTCGAAATTGTATATGCCTAAATAATCGAAGAATGAATTAATTGTTGTATGATATTTTGTTGATGTTATACAGTTTGTTTGCAACAGAACGCACTGCCTTCATCATCGATTGATTACAATCATATTTAACGCGGGCATTTGTGCGCGTTTCGTTTGGTTTTATTAAATCATAATAGATTATATATACGTCGACAGATTTTTTGTCTGTGAAGTTAGTTTTGATAATAGTGTAAACAGAAATAGCCATCGATAAAATGAATTTAGTTCGTGATAGATTCTGCCACATTCATTTAGACGCATGTATAATGAAATGATGACTTCTTATATTGGTCTTTTTATTAGAATATTACAATATTTCAATGCTAGCCCAACGTGTTTGTAAGAATTATCGAATATTTATTATACGTGTATATGCACTTTGCGTTTATTGTTACACGCGTTGTACAGTTGAAACGCCGAGGTGTGCCGCCTTGGAAAATTCTCCGGTAGCCTGGCATGCTGAATTCAATAATATTTTCCGTGCTTGTTCGACAACAGGTTGCTTCCACTTTAACGTTACGTAACTGGCCCCTTGCCCACTCTCGTCTCGCATAACCCTTCGTTAAATTTAGTCGAGGCTTGCGCTGCGTATATTTACGTATGTCTGGAAGAGCCTACACATTTAACGTGCTAAGAAAATATGTGTATATTTTAATTAATTTAATTTCTCAAACTAAACACTGACTGCTAGGTGATCATTAAATATCATTTAAAAGGTTTTATCTACAACCACATTCTATGATTTTAAGAATTTAATATTTTGATAAATTTATTACTTTTTATGTACCATGCTCACTCCGAAAGCGGAGCATATGTTTTTTTTTTAATATATAAATCATGTTTGCTCCCAAAGTGGAGCATATGAATCTACACAGTATGAAAATATTTACTCCGAGTAGAGTATATGAATCTCCGCAATGTGAAGACGACTTAACAGAATATTTTTCCCAACGAGCATCCAATTCTGCATTTTTAGATTTTTTTAAATCCGACAGGTGGGAAATGTAACCCGCGTTTCCCGGATTGCTAGGCACGCACGCTACCAACACGCTAACCGGGGAGACTACAGTGGTATTTACACATTGTGAAGGTGTCTACTCTGAAAGTGGAATGTATGGATCTCTGCAATATGAAAACAATGATAGATTATTTTTCACGAGAATTGCTTGCCAGAAAATTGGGAAATCCATTTTTTTGGAATATTAAATGGCATAACCGTATAAATATTTATGAACAACAGCATTTGTTTTTTATGTATAAATATTTTCCCCAACAGATTCTATACCAATATCGTGTTGATTTATTGACAACGTTTCACAGGATATTGCTTATAATAAATTTATTAGCCCACTTCCCCTGAAACTTGAAACTCAAGTAGTATCAAGTACAGGTAGTATTTCTGTGTGCCTCTCGAGCTATGTTGCCTGTGGTTCTCTTCAGGGGAGAGAATTTTCTCCTGACAGTATTGAATTACAGCACATAGGAGTTCAATTTTTGCATATTTTGATTCCGGAGTCTACATTGGAACATGGTGTTGTATACATATTTTTGTTTTCGATATTTTTTTTTTTGAATACCATTATGTTCCACTAGTAAAACGCGAGTAATAATTTCAAAACAAGTTTTTGTCGTTATCTTCGTTGTGAATCGGCGATGGTGGGTTTAAATGTAGCCGCTGTAAATACAGAATATAGGCCTTAAATGGACTGGGTAAATTGCAAACAACCAGGTGACATTTGAATCTACTCAGTAAGTTCACAATGAATATTGGAAATGTTTATAACGAAGAAGTAAATATTGAAACGTGACTAACGAATTTCACTTAAAATTCCTTTTCAGTTAACACTAGACTTGTTTTGCATTGGTCCACCTAATTGTTTTCGGTTCAATTTAGGCATTGATATATTCCGGTCATTACTTCCGTTTCTACTGTTTAAGATTATGTAGAATGGCAATATAGGCCGATGACATGCACTTTTGTTTCTTCTCTTAACGATAAGCTCACAACGCTAATAGTTACTTATTTTTCATACAAACTATATAAGCTGAGTTTTCTCAACAATATTATATTACAGTGGACATCTTTTAAAATGAAACCGAAAGGACCAAAATATTTTTTCTCGTTTAATTAATTTTAGGCTTAAAATAGATGCGAAAAAATTCTTCAATGTTCCGTATGTTGTAATATTGAATTAATTCAATTTTCTATTCAAATGAACACTCCAAGTCCAAGGAATTCCTAGAATGTGTACGGAGTGGGAATAGTTACTCAAGTCGGTCCAACCAGGTGTTGGACCCATCAGGTCATCCGGCTTGGTTGCCACAAGGGCGAATTTCATTGCTTTCAAAAAGTTTATGGCGTCATACGGCGAGCGTGATAGTCTCAATTACCTTTTTTATCATTACATTTCTTTTAACTTCAGCACACTTTAGTCCGTGGTAACCTAAGTTAGGTTATTTATGTTTGCTCCCGGGACATTCTCGTCGAATAAAGTAGATCGTTTCTCGATATCAGAGCTCCGGTATACGCTTGATTAAGACCAGGGTCCTTACGGGTAGATGGTGGGCACATTAGGTAGTATTACATAGTCAAATATATCATACACTATTGACACATCTTCAATAAGAAACACAAAAAACAATTTGTTCCTTACAATAAATTGCATTTTTTTTCACAAAAACACCAACTTCCACGCTTTCAACACACGCGTCACCGAGTTCGAACATAGACTGACCTTTGATAAATCGGGATTGCTTTTAACATAGACGAGCAGTACCTAGGAATTATTCTTTGAAAATTGTGTGTTTAGTGAAAATAGGTTATTGTAATAATATCTGGGTAATAATTACGCGGCTGCAAATGGTAAATATTTTTTTTCCCTTCGGTTGCAAAATTTTTTATTGGGGTTTTAAGTTTCGTGTTCCTAGAAATAGCATGTCTATAAAATAGAGTAAAACATCTAAGTGATGAGCCAGCTGCAAATACATTTTGTTCGTTAAATGTGCAAAATTTGTTCATGTTAAAAGAAAAAGCGTATATGAAATTATGTGGATTTTGTCGGGACTGCAGCTTTATTTCATAATAACTGATTTTTCACATTAAGCGTTTTCTCGTTAGGGAGTTTCCACTGTATATTATGTAACTTCAACAAAATATTTTACTCGAAACGCCACGAATACCCAATAAGAATCTCTTGATATAATGAAAATAAAATATTTGAAGGATGGTTTTGTGTAATTATATCAGATGTAATGGTTGAATATAAATTGTCATTTATTGCGTACTTTTGCCTTTAATATATTTTGTTTTGCCAATAACCATGCCGATAAATATCACTAGGGAACTTATTGTATTATTTTTTTATTAAGCGTCTTCATTTTGTTATGAATTTGTGATTACTTGCATTTTCCCCAGAAATTCGATTGTATTATTGGGTGGGAAACAATAATACAATCATCTTTTATTATGATATCTCTACGAAACAACGCGAATGTCTGAATCGTTACATAAATAAGTTGAAGCAAAAACGAAATCGTTTTTTTTTTCATTTGCCGTACAAAAATGACAGATTCGGGAAATTATTTATTTATGGCAATAAATTTGTAAAGCTCGTGTATGTAACAAAAAGCTTTTTGTACTTTTTTTGGTACATTCGCGAAGCATTATTACAAAAGAGAAACCTAGTCAATTCTTGGTCTTCATTATATTCCTACTTGGTTCTTCATTTGATATTTGATTGTGAGACGTTTTGTATCGTTATAAGTATATTTTTTTGTACCCTGTGTGTAATTTAATCACATGAAAAATGACGACGCCGTATACATTTTCCATACACGGAATTGTTCTTAGTAAAAATATTCATTTATCTCATTCCTTACTGCACTGAACAGTACTTAGGCATTTTTAACTGATGTTAGTACCGTAAAACTTATTAATTTAAACATTGCATAATTAAACACGTGCTGCACAAATTATAGTTTGAAAGTTTTATTACAAAGTTATAGATTAGTATCATTAAGCATAATAGTATTATAAATGAGATCGATATTTTTATATAAACCAGTATCGAATTTTAACACATTCTGCGTTTAATTATAATATGTCCTGGAGTATAGTGGATGGCTTGACAAATTATAGTAACTATCATCGTTTTTTAAAAATGTTTTACGTTACACTATCCAGTCGATTTATATTTGTGTGTATATAATATATATAAAAAACATTGAAGCTTTCGTATTATTTATTCTCAAGTTAAGAGGAAAATATTTTTTTTATTCTCATTACACGTTTTGAGTTATATTGATCTAATGCTTTATCCTTTCGGATGGAAAATTTATTTTTTATGGTTCCCCATTAGTGTCGCTGATATTTGCGGGTTCGGCTGCCCGTATCACTACAATTTCTGCAAAACAAAATAAATGGGTATGCCCGAAAGCTTTGCGATATTGATCCACCAGTCACAGGCTGATTGATTGAAGCTCTAAGTGCCTAGTAGTAGCGATATTTATTTATTGCCTTATTTATGAAAGCGACGATTGTGAATGAGGATGAAAAGCAGCGTGAAATTTGTTTTTTGTTTCTTATATTTTCCTTTTATTTCATATATAGTAGTCGTATATACTTAAAATATAAATACAACGAGTAAAAACACTGACCAATAACGGGATTTCACATATAAAATGGTATATTTCATTACGAGCAAAATCAATAGAATTTAAAATCAATTTCCATCAAGCACCATCAGTCGAAAATATTAATTATGTAAGTAGAAATGATAGTACAAAAACACGTACAATAACAATGTGAATAAAAAAAACAAACGCTTGTTTTCAATCCGGTATCCAAATAGGGATTATATTTACAGAGTTTTATACTTTTAAAATATGAACAGATACACTATTTTGCAGATTATTCCATGAACGTCCTCGATATATATATTTATTTTGTTAGCATTAATAATGTTTTATGACATTTTCGTTTCATTTTTGTATATTGTAGATGATATTATTTTGTAAATTTTACTTTTTATCTCCTATTCTGGCAGTGTGAATAAGAGATACCATCATACGTTTTCTGTTTAGTATTAGTATTACATTGTCCGTACATATTTAACCATCAGTGTTTACAAATTTTTCTTTTTCTTTTTTTTTCAGGTAAGTCTAAAATATACTTTCCGCGATGACTTGCTAGATTCTTCCCTTCACACAATGGAAAAACTTGTTTCAGTCAATACTAAAAGGTGTGTATACAACAGAGTCGTTAATCATTCTGGAAACATCGCAGTAGTGTTCTTAAAGCCTAGCCATTTTTGCGAAAGGTTACCTGTGAATTACGTACGAGACAATTTTAAGTGATCTGACCTCCATTAGCGAAGTGTAATCCGTATATTTATCTATGGTATGTGCCTTCATAAATTTGTCGCTTTATGCTTCAATGTCGCTTTATTCCTCCCCGGTAGGCGGGAGATTAGCGTGTCACGACTCGCATCCGGAAAATGCGGGGTTGATTACCACATCTGCTGGATTTTAAAAAATGCAGTGGCTAGATGCCTATTGCGTTGAGCAATTATCTGACAACCATTTCTCTTTGCGGAGGTTCATATACACACTGTGCAGATCCATATGCTCCACTCTCCGAACCAACATCGACATTTTCAAGTAATTCATAAATACGTGGATATTCCTATTATCAATTGGTAGTATAAATTCGTTTAGTAAAATGGATGCTCCACGAAATAGTGTTTCGTGTATTTTTATACAGTAGAACCTCAAAATAAAGTCCGCTGTATAAAATCGGTTTTCTGAATGCATTATCATTATTATTGTTATTATATTCAAGAAAAGACTCAAGTTTTGTTTGTACTTTCAAAGTATGCTGTTCATTTATTATCAACTGTCTAAAATTACGATAATGTACAACAATACTTAATCAGAATTTTTATTTTAAGTCATGTCCACTTTCATCCACTTCTGGCCACTGTAAAATATTTTTTTGCATGTTACGTTTCCAGTAATATTCTTTATTAATCTACAGCAATCAGGAATTTCTAATCATTCTAAGTCTACGTCTGCATTTTGGCCATCAAGCAGTCATTGTTTCCAACCATTTTCCGATATTTGCACTTTCACTTCTTTAAGGATATGTAGAGGTCTTACTGTATTATGATAGTTCTTTGTTTTTTACTATCATCACTATTTACAGGATGTCTACTATATTTACAAGGTATTTCATTTGAAACCTTGCAAAAAACATTAAGAAAACAAGCGACGCATAACCGTCAATGCTCTAAATCCACTGAAAAAAGATGCTAAGATAATTAATATGTATTTAAATTTTTTCTATCCATTCCTTTATATGTAGACATCTTCGTAAACGTAGTAGTTGACTTTACGTCTATATACAATACACTAAGATGATCTATCCTTTAGTTTCGTAATAAAATCAAATTGCCAAAGTCCCAATAAACACTTCGCAGTAACTATAATACTCACTCAGCATTCTCCGTTCGATTCGATTGCAAAATACAGCCATTTTCAAGACTAGATTTCGAAAACCATACTAAACTATTCCGCATTAAATTTCCCGTCGGAGATATCATCATCGATAAAAGCTTACGGTGGCTCAATAACATGACGTAAGCTGCAAAACCAACATTAATAGACATTTAATAGGCCCACAACACATTGAACAATTTTGTATTGTCTTATTCAGTGTATTATTTATCATATTGCTTAATCGCTAATTAATATTTCAAGGATGTTACACTAAGGTTAAGGTATTATGTCAAAAATAACCCTAAGGTCGTTCAGTTTCAAATATTAATTTTTGACCTAATTAATCGTTCATAACATAATATGTTTATTTATCGAAATATTAAACACACATATGTATATATATATA
>JAGVSQ010009914.1:0-13276 GCA_022683975.1 Rhyacophila evoluta
GTCGCTAACAGTGATCTCACATATGGAAGTTTACCAGTATTAAATAATTTAGAATATATGATATATATCACAAAAGCAACAGGGCGGGGATCTAAGCTTGTGCCAGTTGTTGTTAGATGTTTTCTGTGGCCCAGTTGGTGTCACGAAGCCGATTTTTAAAGGTTCAAATACCGTAGTTTGTAGTGCTAGTTATACTAAGAAACATATAATATTTGTTGAGTGCGTTTGAAAACTAAGCTGGCCCCACTACACCACTACATATGCCACTCCTGTAATTATGTACCACACAAATGTAATTATCGTTAGTGCATCTCTGACCTTCATCGACTGATTTAGTTACATAAAAAACACTCGAGGTCGGCTTAGGATTTGTAATTTATATATAATATTATATAACAGGATAATTAGTAACACACCCACTTACAGCTGAAAAATGAAAAATACTGAAATTGCTTTCAAGATAATAAATATTCATGAAATTCGTGAAATGACAACGTGGCGTCAGAAATTTCTTCTCTTGCGTAATTGAATGAGGCACGATTTAATCTCCTGGGCGGATTTTATTTTGCAAATATAAATTTGATGACAACGGAAAATTCGAGAAGATTTCGGGTAAACACATTTTAATATCTGCGCATTAAAAATTTCATTGTACATTTTTACATATATATATGTCAGATTTAAAATACATCAGTATACATACTCTAATTATGTGTTTATTAATTTTCCTCGTATGCTGCATCCACGAACCGTTATAGATTAACAAAACGTAATAAACGTAATTCAATAAACGGCACCTAGCATAGCTTGAGTGGTTTCGTATGTGGATTCAGGGCAATATCAAAATATGTTTTACGTTCAAATACGTTTGAATCCGCCGTACACTTATACATAGCTTAATTGTTTTCAGACAAAAAGTGTTTTAGGGGTTGGATGTTTAAGTATGAATGTTTTATTTCATAAAATTATTAATCGGAAAAAGTGGAAATAGTGTGTTTGGATACCGAAGGCCATACTTTAAAAACGGTTGTCTGCGTAAGAATTATTTGAATAAATTAAAACTTAAGTCTGGATGCTCAAAAGGCTTAGCAATTGGCTGGCAGCAAAAATATTCTATCACGGTACATCTTGAAATTATAGAGTTATACTATTGTCGCGTTGTATATGCCACGCCATGGGTAAGAGGGCGGCCTTGTATAAAGTCTATACTCCCCAAGTTTTCCTTCCCATCAGGAATTTTTGCCCTTCCTGTTGAAATGGGCTGATCAGGTCTATTATAAAAGAGTAACATAGCTATGCGGTGTCGTAGTAGAAAAAATATTTTACTTTAAGCAGTAAGCGCTTTCGCTGCAAAAAAAAAACACACACATTTCGTAATATATTGACATTCATTGACTGAAGCTTTATGAACCTGCTAAAAAATAACGATTATATTATCTATTATGGTACCAAGTCGAAACCAATACTGTCTGCTTATAATTTATATGTAGTACATACTAACTTGTTCTCACGGTGGTCGAAATGTAAGTCCAAGAGCTTTAGTATCAAAGTTTACGGGCTCAGATCTCATAGCTGTATAAGCAAAAAAAAAGAGATTTAATGAGGACTTAGCTGACGCCGATCTGAAAAAAAACAGTTAAAATTAATGAGTATTAAACTATGCTACACTTTAAGAGCGGATATAGCTTAAAACCCTGTACACACTCCATGTCTTACATTTATTTTGATTATCTTTCTTCCAAATGAGTTACAGTTACAAAAAAAATACATTTTTGATAATCTATACATTATATTATATTTCTAATATTCCAATAAATTAATGCGTGTATTATACAAGTGAAATTCAGGACACGTAATAGCATATTGTTCTGTAAAGGTATACATTAGGGTTTGATGTTTCTTCAAAAAATATCGCAATTTATTTTAAGGATTCTTACCGGAAGAATGTTTTAAATTATTCTTTAAAGGCTTTTTATCCTAACGATGATAGTAAGTACAGAGCTTTAGTCCTTAAAAGCTTAAGAATTCCCCAAAGTCAAAGACTCGGAGACCAGGGCAAAGAAGATAAAAAGAATTTTTTGTGTTTTTTTTGTTGTCAACATGTATGAAAGTTTTCACGATGGGAAATATTTTTTTTCCCCCCGAATAGTTGAAATGTGACGCATCTTCGAAAGAGTTGAATCCTCATGGGATGAAAAGGGTCGAGAAAAGAATAAGAGAAATCCCTGGACAAGATGATTATTGTTCATAATCCGAAAACTGTGCGCAATAGAGTAATCTACCTACTTGTAGGTGGAAATTCATTATATTATACATGTTTTCATTTGGCGGAGTCTGCCCACATCTAGTTAAATGAATTTTTCTACTACTTTCACTTTTTTATGACCTTTTTTTTCGATTTTTCCGTCTTAAAGCGCTTATGCTGAGTTCGATCATTGATTTTTTCAAATAATTATGTGATCGTTTGTTATAATTATGTATATATTATTATGATGTATGTGAATACATATGTCGAGTTCCTATAATTACATGCCTATTTTATAAATATTTCCATATCAATTAAACTTGTCTGACCGAGTCGTTTATGTATTTTGTGGTGATTTCTCGTTGTTATGCCCAAGATACGCAACAAACGGAAACCTACGGAAACGTAACAAACTATCTCGGATGCAAAGTTATTAGTAAAGCCACCGCACTAACGAACTAAAACGATGCTTATCTAATATTAACAACATTATTCTAAATACTTATTTGTTTTTTTTCCCGAGGGTTAATTTTAAGCTAATCAATCACTCAGGGCAATCCTAAATTCTAATGATTTTATACAATTACGGAATTTGTAGTAACGTCTATCGGTCCACGGGCCACTCAAACAATTTACCCCATTCTTCATGTGTTGTGGCTTGGTGGTCGAGTGGGTAATTCTGAGTATGTGTATGTGTCTTAGCGTATGAGATCGTTGAAGACATTTGCATAAAAAAGTTCAGGTCATGGATATCTGACTGAAAATGTGTTCCTACGAATTACAAAGTGCGAAGAAAAGTATGCAAATTATGAAGATCTATATGCTTTATACATGTTCGAAGCGAACGTAGGAACATGCAAGTGGGCGGGATTCTTAAATATTAGAAGACGCAATAAGCTGTCTAACTTCGTTTTTTGCTCGTAAACTATTTTAATAGAATTAAAAGTTTATTAATGATGTAGCGGTTTTTAATTAATATTGTTCTAACTTGATATTTTGACATACATATTAAATTGGGCCACTGAAACGAAAAAGTTTTGACTTCATTAATAAGTGTACTAATTAAAATCATATTAAAATTTGGAATATTTATGTATTTTAATCCTGATTTAAAGTGACAATATGAATAATAATGTAATTTATAATTAATTTACATTCAAAGGATTTTGCAATTTTCACAATTATTAAATACCTACAATTTTTTAAATTTGACGAAAATTCACAATACATTTGCTGAAAACTTTCCATCTAGCGGCAGACATATTAAGCAATTTACATAAATTGCAATGAAAAGTTACAGATGGCGTTGCTATACTTCCGCTGAAAATTTGAACCGTGATCCTGCAAATTCATCAAATTGAACAGATTTTAAAAATAAATATTGCACGAATAATTATAATATTACAATTACAAATATAAATAAATATTATTTATTAAGATGTAAACATTATTTATTAAATAATTGCAACATATTTTTCCATATTGTAAAGTGTTTCTAAAGTAGCGGCTTCGGATCTGAAAATATCATATTCTCTGACCTGAATGGTGATTATATAAAATAATGCATGTATATTTTATTAATTTTTTTTCTAAATATTAATGCAATATGTCACCAGTGGATTGCATGTTATTCTTGAATCGGATATTGAATGATTCGGCTTAATAACTCTGACAACTACCTATTTTTCCAACAGGTGAAAACCCAGTTTTGAGGAAAACCTTCAGCTGCTGTTAATATTTTCATATGTAATGTATTCAGCCGATTTGCACGATTCCGGTTAATAGTAATGAAGTTGGAAAATGTATATTATGATCTACGGATGTGATTAAAGAAGAAGGATAAACCCATTTGACGGTGACGCAGTAACATAATTGTTTGATTATAATCAACGAACAGTAAACGACTGTAAATTAGGTCACATGTATCGGACAGATGAAACGTAACGCGTGACGTTTGATTTTCATCAAATTGTTAAATAATCGGATAATATTATCGAGCGAAATCACCTAATTATCAGTGGCGGATTTAGCACTCGAGAGGCCTCAGGCGCAATTGTTTTTTTAGATTTCACTTTTTTGAATATTTATACTTTGGTCCAGAATTTTGTGATTTCTCGTTTTTTAGGTATCGTGCCAGCATAAAAATTAACTTCGTTCAAAATCTCATAGTTTCTCGTTTTAATTTTGTTAAGTCTCACAAGCTATCTTCATAATTTTTACATTAGTCCGGAACTTTCCGAAGCCTGCTCCTCGTCAATTTAGAGCCCTCCTTAATTACTATCTTTAGTATTTTTTCTTTATAATTACAGTAAATTACTATCGACATTAAAATCGTCTATACTTTGCTTACGGCGGAGAAATATATAAAATTCAACCAGAAGTCCACAGATTTAAAGCAGTACTATGGCTATTAATAAAATGAAATTTGTATCAATCTGCAATGATAAGCGACTTAATTTTTTTTCCTATTGGTAACTCTCCCTGTGATTTTTGGATGGCTGATTATCCCCATTTGTTAAATTATGCTTTTTATGTTGAATGTAAAAATAACCTGATTAATTTACGTCGTCTCATGCGACATATTGGCCTGGAAAATTCGCGGTAACTTTCATTTATACAGTAAACAGAATCGTATACAGTTTCAATTTAGTTACCTATGTTTATATATACTGACGTGCTATCCTTGACCGTTTGAATTATCAGCTAAAGTGAATTTGCGTCGGAACTAAAATGCAGAACATAGATAGCATAGACAGAAGATGCAATTTCATCCCTCGGATAGATTAATTTGTCAGTAGGGCTGCTGCGGGGGTTGGTTTACGTCACGGACGTTGGGGTGGGAAAAGTGGATAGGGTAGATTGGGTAAATACTGTCTGTGAACTAGAAAGCGGGTGCTCTTATTACACATAGTAATTTACTACGACTCGGAGTATTTCGAAAAACTGACCAATAAATTATTATTTACCAATACTAAATTGTAGCTTTTTATCCTGTGTTTGAATATAGAGGGAGGATATTTATTTCTTGTTGATTTTAAGCTTGGTATACTTTTATAGAGTCGATCTTCTCGATGCTTGTACGAATTCGTCGCAAATTATCCGCGAAACAATTAAATGTAATATACTTATATTATATATACGACACAGATGGGGTTTCGAGCCCGCATTCCCCGGATCGTTAGGCGCACACGCTACCAACTACGCTACCAGGGATGTAGGACTGGTTGCCCATTAGGTTGAGTAATTGTCTGACAAACGATTCTCGTAAAAAAAAAAAATAATCTGTCAAGTCGTCTTCACATTGCGGATATCGATATACTCCTCTTTCGGGGTGGATATCATCACAATGTGTAGATCCATATGCTCCACGTTGGGAGCGAACATGGTGTATAAAAAAAATATATAAAATACGAGGCATTTAATAATATCCAGTTCAAAGGTTGCGTATTCAACTAAACAACTAATAATTATTCATATTTGATAGACTTTAAATATTTTAAATGTTGTTCTTGAGATATTTTCTATAAAAATAAAAATAATTATTTAGTAAGTAATATTATATCGTATTTAACAAAAATAATATAAGTCTTTCCACTGTTTTAAAATTCCAGTTTCACCGATGTTTCTTAAAAAAAATATATTATGTATAAATTAAGGCGTTGTTATGAGATATAATATTCGATCTCGGATTATTGATCTCAAATTAACGTGATTTGTGATACAGCATGTTTGGAAAAAAGAATACGTGATTGTTTTAGAAATACTCAATCTATTGGTCTAGCTATATGGCCATTAATAATGCATTTACCTTTTGTCACAGATCGCTAAAGACCAAAGAATATACTGAACTAAAAGGACAGCTTTTATGTCGCATTCATAGTTTAATATTATGTTATAACCGCAATTGTGATATTGTTATAGTATCAAATCTATCATGATTTTCAAGAGGTCTCATCATATGCATATACATCTAATACAACCGTTAAAGGCTTAGAATTAAGTTTGAATTACAAGGAAGAGGCTGTGCGGATGATAAAGATAGCAACCTAACTATCTGTTCAACAAATAGTTAAGCCCTTGAGCCACTTATGCAATTTAGGTAAGTTTTCCATCCACTCAAGGGTTTGATTACATTTTGGTCGATATTATCCAAAAATACACACTCCGACGCGTGAATGCAGATAGTAAAATATTAACAATTACCAATAGTGGTGAAGTCAGACATAAGAGCGCTAGATCCGTGAATTTCGACACTTTTTTCAGGCTGGAGGGCGCTTCAGTAATTATTCAAACAGTCGTTATGAATTAATTATACAGAGAATATAACAGAATATTTATTGTTATATGAAATACTTTATTATTGTTAGTTATATTATTATGTGATAAGGGTAATTCCAAAGTGAGCATGTCCAACTATGCCAAAATGTAAGAGAGAAGATTTTGACTTGATCAAGTATTTTTTGTATAAAAGAACCATTTACATTTACAAACCAGTAAATAAAAAATATTAAAGACAAAAATAAACATGTGAATGGTTGTTTTAGACAGAAAATACTAGGTGAAAATATTTTCTTTTACATTTTGACGTAATGGTATATGTTTACTTTGTAAATACGCCCGTTATATGTGGTAAATGAGAGCCGAATTCCGGTTTTTCATAAATATAATAAAAAGCCACACCATGATTACACAGTATTAACTACGCAAATTCAAATTTAATTTAATTTATATAGTTATATATTGTTCACAGATCTTAAGTGCCACGTAAAGTAAACATATAATAATACAATAAATGGGAGCAGTAATTAATTCAACGAGAAACCACATTCGCCCATCCATCCATCATTTCAATATTATAGTTTGAAAATAAGCCTAAGACATGATTTTCTGTATCTTTATTGTATATTAAATCTTTATATATGCATTATGAAAACATAGTAACATATTTGTTTCTAATGATATTTAATTAATCATTAATATTATGACTTTTTAATTTGCTAGATTACTGTTTAAATTGTCATAATGAATAAGCGAAGATCTCCTCTTTGGGTGATATTCAGATGGCTTATTTGTTTACTTATAATATTAGTAACTGCACTAAAACCTGATTATACATGCTATGTAGTAAATGTAACTACACACACTTGAATGAGGACAGTTATGTTTCAATTGTCACTTTTATAAAGTGACCGGATATTTTTAGTAAACACCGCCTACCGTAAAACCCAAAGCGCTTACTGGTAGGCGGTAGGGGTTATGATGAAAACCACTGCAGTAGACACTTTATGGACCGATCATCCTTTTTGTTCAGGACTGTGCTACTGCTTAACAAGCACTGCTGCCACCAGATTAAATACACACACACATATTTATAAATATATATACTGTTTATAAGAAAGTCAAAGTTATGATTGTCGTTTATGAATCTCATTTTACAAAGTACGTCAACAAGCTTAATGCAATTATTATGTAAGGTAGGCTTTCAGGCAGCCGTAAGATTGAGAAAGCTTTCTGCAAAGTCATAAATTACTACATATACGTCGATGTTATGAATGTTGTACCCTTTTTACATTAAGGACAAAAGACTGTGTGGATGTTATTTGAAATATACATTGAACTGTAGGCAAAATTACCGATAGGCGGTCGGATGTGGTTGAATTTTGATATGTTATGCGAAATTTCCTCCCGTTAATAAATAACACTGAGTATATTGAGCGTTATCAATACTCTGTAACTCCACAAGCCCCAGGAAACTTTTCGTGAGAGCGTATTTAACTTTAATTTATTTATTTACACAAAGATATTACATGGTATACTGTTATATTTTCTTAAGACATTGAATGAAATTTCAATTCAGGAGTTATATTATTAATTTATTATTCAATTTAATTAATTAAAAAGTCTAAAATATACACTTCAATAACTTCACCATTTTAATATATTTTTTTGACATAATATAAATCTAGTTCTATCTATTCTAAATAACTCTTTACTTACTTTATTTGAACAAAAACAAGACTCATATATTTATTTGGTACGGCAGTACAGTTCGTATTAATAAAATATTAACGAGACTATACTATACAATAATTTAATTTTCCACTATAATCATTTGCAAATAAATATTGTATAGAATTAGTCTAGTTTTATAAGGGATTTTTGAATAGTAACGATATTAATCTATTTAATTAAAAGAAATCTTTTAGTTGAAGTTTCTCAAAGAATAAAATCGGTAAATAAAAGTTCATTCTTCTAAATGTATACATTGATCGACATTCGTTGAGGTGTTAAGCATTCAACTGTTAAATATTACATCTTCCGATTTATCGGGAAAAGATTTAAAAATGTACCATTATAAAAACGGTACACGATTATTCGTTAATAATGCATCAAAAACATAAAATATTTTTAATTATCAGTCAAAAAAAATAAAAAAAATCGGGAGTGACAGATACATAATCCGTAAATGTATCTTTTGACCGCGTCCGTTAAGAAGTCGACCATATTAATCTCCACAACTTGTAATGTTATCTTGGCATAGTATTTTTTACATGGATTAGTTTTTGACTAATCTCTCAACCTATTCGACGTCTGATGGTGCATTTGAATGATTATAAAATTCTTGTACATTTAAACCCGCGACTTCCAAATAGCTTAGCTATTTCAGTATAGTGGCGTTTAGACTAGAATAAACAGTTTTTTTTATAATTTATATTAAATTGTTAATATGAATAATCAATGTAGTTTTTATTGTTCATGTCTACGATAAAGTTGTTTGCACGCGTGAGCTTTCCTTGTAAAATATAAGCTTTAAAATAATCGAAGTTTTATTGAGTTGTGTACGTTGTTTGTTAATATTTGAGGGGATTTCGTGGCCTGAGGCCGTTTGTGTGCCGGGGCGTGTATTTGATGGGTGATTTACCACCCCAGCAGTCACCCCACTGAGCTGCTTCTATGTTATAACCCTCATAGAAACCTAATTACAAAAATTCATTTCTATACAAACATTGCACGCCGATGATACTCATTCCGAACATATTGATATGGACTGTGTAGATAATTATGTACAAAATTAATTATTTCCTTTAAGTTTGTTTTTGTAATTTGACGGTAACGAATATTTCGTCGTATTTTGTGCAGATTCAAAACAGTGTATAAAATATCCCGGTTAATTGGGACGTATTTGAGTGAACGACATACACATATCCGAAATTGAGTTTATTTAATACGTTTAGTCCGCTTTCAGCTGGAGCTTTCTCCTTAACAGTTATACCCTAAAAGCCTTCAGCTAATATATACATTTATTTTGAAAACTGGTTCAGCATCTATCTGACCAATATAAGGATCCGCATATTTACAGTGAATTAGAGTTAGAAAACAACGTATATAAAAAGATTATGTAAATGTATTGTAAGGCATATTCTTGTAGTTTCGTTAGCATTGAGGTCCATATGTGTTTTCCGTTCTCACCGATAAATGATTCCTTGGCGGGGTTTTTAATATTTTTATTTATCACCTGATATGACAGCTGATTTTTAGAAATAGTTTAAATTTATTTTTTCTGCAATCTAGTAGCTATAAGGTTTTACATGAGAAGAAGAATATGTTTAACGTTTCTTCTCGTAAAAGCGAGTTGTAGATTTTTTTTCACCATGCCCGCTTCTAAGTAAAGAACGTGGATATCAATAGTATGAAGATAATTACCATAGAAAATGGACTATTTGGATGTCCGCGTTGTAAATGTTGACAATTTTTTTTCACAAGATTTTTTTTTTTTTTTTGCTTAATTTATTAAGTATTCAGTTTTGCGTTTTTGGATGTTTAAAACCCAGCAGTTTTGAAAATTAGACCCGAAATCTCCGGCTCTGAAGCGTGTCGTTGCCGAGCAAGCATTTAAAATTAAGTAATAAATAATACGCTATTGAATGTAAATTAATTAAAAAAATCATTTTATCAAAGATCAAATTTATTATGGATAATATATATATATATAAAAATGAGATAGTTTAATTACTTTAATGGTATAAACATAATATTTACAAAAAGCAGCAAGAGTAAGCAGTCTTAAATAAATAATAATGTTAAATAAAATATTTTATTTTGAAATTTACTTAAATTTCTTTATAATTTTGTTAGAAATTAACACTCATATGATATCTAATGTTTTTTTTTCAGGATGACTGACGACAGTATGAGTGATGATGTCTTTGAGGACGAGGAGATACCACCGCCGAAAGGTGCCGCTCCCGTCCTCAACACTGCCTCGACAGGCTACAGAGATTACGAGCCTCCACCTGACCTCATCAACTACTACAACGCAAAGAGGCCTGAAGAAGAACTGCCTATACACAAGGTATGCATAGACACGTTAACATAAGCGAAGACATAAAGATAACAGGTTTCTGAGTTGTCTATCATCAGTGATCTCACAGTTTTAGCTACATATAATAAAAGAAGATTGAATATATCGGAGATAATGATATGAGGGATATATTTCTAAAATGAACTTATTCCACTATGTCAAAATTTTAATGAGAATATTTTGAACAAGTATATTTTATAGAAAAGAATCACAAAATACATTTACTCAATTATTTTTAAGTATTTCACATTGAATCCCTTTCGAGCAGAAAGCAATAAGAAAATTCCTTTTCCGAATATTGTCCTCTTCTTAAAGGTTTGGATGGTTCTAAAATTAATATATTTAGATATATTCTCTTTAATTGGCCATTCACTGGAGGCAGCTCAAAGATCAAGTGACAGCTTGTGTTCAATCATAAATATTTTAAAGAACTAGATTTTTCAAATCGAACAACATGACTCATTTAAGAATCACTTAAAATGTTTACTATCCTGAGAGAGATCTTATTTTATTCACACCATTATAATCCAGTTTTCTGTATCTGATTAAATC
Source organism: Rhyacophila evoluta (assembly GCA_022683975.1). Taxonomy (NCBI): domain Eukaryota; kingdom Metazoa; phylum Arthropoda; class Insecta; order Trichoptera; family Rhyacophilidae; genus Rhyacophila; species Rhyacophila evoluta. The sequence continues at coordinate 11,160 of JAGVSQ010009914.1, forward strand.
ACTGATAAAATTGTAATATCGTTATATTTAAAACCTTACCTTTCTTGTGATTGATTGTTAAATATAATGTAAAAAATATTTAAAGAAAAAAGGCCATTTCTCATCAAGTTATAGCGCATCAGCTGTCTATTCTAACGAAGCCATTAAAAATATACCCGCTATTTAATAATACATTACTGGAGTAGAACACCTGTATAATTTTCATTATTTTTCTTTGGAAAACATTTATCAAAATACATTCAGCTTTTGTCTGTCTGGAATTATTTTTTAATACTATAATAACATTACTGGAAATATATAGAAAATCGTTTATTGAAATAAATAATAAAATACGCGTAGTCATATTACAGTAACATAAAAAATATATATCTATACAGTGTATGCTATACCGTACGAAGAAAATTTTGACGATTTGAAAATGTTTCAATTGATAAGACAAATAGATTAATTTCAATTTAAAAACCCTATGATGCAAATGATAATATTATTTTAATCGAAAGTCATGAAAAATTATTAGCAATGAAGTATGTAGTGAAAAATTTATATCCAATATTAAAATTATTTTGATTGTTTTTTATTTAATTAACACATTCGCTGCGACATGTGTGTATTAGTATGGTGTATTGACGCCCCAGGGGCGTCTTTAGCAGCGAACGTGTTAATCATACCGGACAAATAATTTGACTATAATCAGTTCGTTATTCACGATGAATTTTATATCATTTTTGTTAAAATGTATAGATCTCAAATTTGTAAAAGAACTTCATTTTTTAAAGTGCTGTAGAAATATTTATTCGAATGTCACCTAATTTAGCATTGGTCATTGATTATGTGTTGATACTGCATCTGTAACATACTGTACCGTAGCGGATTCAATAGGGGCACACTGGGGGTGGGCCTGGGGCCTCACAATTGAAGGGGCCTCCAACAACTAGTGTGACAACTGTATTGACACTAAGTATAAATCTCTTTGGAACTGTGCAGCTGTATTTAAATTACCATGTCCACTCCGAGTATGTAGCAATGTGAATTTCCAAAAAGTAAATTGAGAGATATTAACTAATCGTTGAATCCACTAGTCACCCAGTCGCTTGTCTTTGATTTTTTAAAACCCTTGTGCAACTATTTGACTTGAACTCGCGATTTCCGGTACCGAAGCACGTGACTTTACTAATCGACTGCCGAAATTTAATATCATATTATAATACTGTGTGATTATTAAAATATTTAATGATACAATTTTATTATAGTATTTTAAATGAAGATATAATTCACAGTATGAAAAGTAATTTGTATTTTTCTTTTAAATGCAGACTATACTGCTTGGAGACAGCGGAGTGGGGAAAACATCGCTTCTCGTTCAGTTCGAGACCGGGAAATTCCAAACGGGAAATTTTTCTGCAACAGTTGGCATTGGATTTACAGTAAGTCCTTGTAATTTGCAATAACAGTTGTAATAATTCCTGCATATAGATTACACGTACCAGCTGGCTTACATATTTATTTGCACGTTGTAGATATTACGAAATATATACATTTATCAGTGTATTGTATGTACAAATATAATATAAATGAATGCAAGCTTGGATTATGTAGTGCTTATTTATGTCAATGTAGAAATATGTGATACATATTAATTTATCACTGAACGTACTGTTTCCACTGTTACAACAAAAATACGCCAATAGTATATTTTTCATCATATATTTTTAATAAATTCATATGCCTTTTATTGAAAAAAATATATTAAAAGTTATATATGATGTAATTGTAAGAATAATTATTTTATCATTAATCGGATACATTACTTTGCCTAATTTTCAATATTGTTTTATTTATATTTAAATTCTGTTAATATTTTTAAACAAAACTTATACTGAATTATTTTTAATTCAATTGTTTGAATTAAGAACTGCATTATTTATGGTTATTATTAATGGATAACCGTGGTCAACGGGATATTTTTTTTTCAAAAATAAAATTGGGCAGTTAGTCACTATGACCAGGTCCGTGGTTAAAAATCTCCATGTAGACAATTAAACCTTTAAGGTTCGTAATTATAGGTTCCATGACAACTGCACGCATGACAAGTGCTCACATGACATCTGCGCACACAT
>JAGVSQ010009915.1:0-13276 GCA_022683975.1 Rhyacophila evoluta
TATTGTAGTGACGTAGAGAAGAATTGTGGACAAACGAACGAACGAACGAACGAACTTACATATTTTGACTTTTATATATTAGATTATTTCGACATGTATTTTTTTATATATCCGCGATTTATTTTAAATATGGTTTCTGATATTCTAATATAACGCTAAATTAATGTTGATATCAGTCATTTTAGAGGAATTTTATATAAAAAAAAATATGAATCAAATCTATCGAACTTACAAAACATTACTCAATAATAAAACCCATTATTGAATTAAAGGCTTTATTTTCAATATATTTCTATACCCATATTAACTCTAATTGTTATTGCTACAATCGTATTATTTTAATATAGTATTAATCTAATCGCTAAATAAAATGAAAAAAATTCAATGGCATGTCACGTACGTCCATAAATTTTAACTCACCTAAGCATCAAAATAGGCTTTTGTAAATGAAACAGGCTATATTTTTTCGTGAAGGCTGTATATTCCGCCGTAGCTGACATGTACTATTTATTATTTTCTTAAATAACATACATTTAAAAATTCACTATTAGACGCGTTGCAAAAAGCGTTCAGTGTTGCCATCTCGGTTTCATAATATAAGTACTGCCCCCATTTTTTACTGTACAAATCACTACGTCGATCACGATTTTTGATGTCTTCGGGCAAACTGGTTTAATAGAAATCATTTGTTATCAGTTTATATATATTTTTTTCTTTGCAATATGAACAGTTTTGTCAACAGTACAAGGTAAGTTCAATAATATTTACAATATTATATAAAAATCTCCCCACCAACGTAAATGTTACCGGAGATTGCAGATTCTATTATCACAGAATGAATCTATACTGAATGCACAATAGATGAAGTAGTTGGTTGACAATCTATTATCATGAAATACTGTCAACATAACTCTCAAATATGTAGAAATCCATACAATTTATTTATGAAATGGTCAACTCCACACTATTGAGATCCAAATGGTTCATTTTTGGAACTGAATATGAGTAATATATCATTTTTGGAACGGTATATGAGTGATATATTTTCAAAGTTAAATTATTCCACTTTGCCAAAATTTAAAGGAGGAGATTTTAAGCAACTATTATTTTTTTGTATAGAAGAACCACATAGCATGTAAATTAGTAGAAAAATCATTTTCAAAAACATTGAAAACAAAAATTAACATTGAAAATCAGGCTTTATAGTTATTTTATACAAAAAAACTCGTGTTCAAAATAATCTCTTTAAAATGTTGGCATTCTGAGATAAGTTTATTTGGAAATGTACTTCGTATATATACTCGTACTCGTATAATCATAATTCTACAATTTTATTAGTTTTGCAGATAAATGTATCGATAGAGTCACCATTATGGAGACAAAATAAAAAATTTAACTTCCGTTAGTTTATGAGTTTGCGTATGATTGACTTTTAAGTCAGTCTAAATAAGCCACTATAAATTGCGGCTGTGTTTTATGTCTTTTTTATTGGTAATTTATAATATTTATTTTATTTAAACTTCCCACATCTTATTGCGGTTGATGATCGAGACGTTTTACAATCTTACGCTTCGGATGAAGTCATCAAATATTTTTCCTTTCACCTTTTAGACAATCATAAATAATTGACTCGAGCCTCGATTTTTTTTTTATCGTCTACGCTTTACGTAAATTTAATAAGCCAAATGATCTCTTACGCAAACAGATCGATACGCACCATCGAGATCTATCAAAAATTTTCGTGATAAATTATATTTTTATTTAGCAGTTTATATAATATTATATTTCAAATGATTAAATATCTTTTACAACCGTGTTCACTCCGTAAATGAAGCGTATAGATTTGAACAGTTAAAAAATCAGTTATGTTAGGTATATGACATATCGACTGTAGAAATACAAAAGAACGAATCCCACACAGGATAATATTTTAGGAGGCACTAAAAACGTTTATTTAATGATTTTGGGCCAAAGTTAAAATATTTAATAGATACAACGTGCATGAAAATTAAAATTTGTTTTTTATTTAATGAATCTAATAGCAGTTTAAGAAGCTATTTAAGAAAGACTAACAAAACTGTTACGGTAGAAGTTGTTTTCCTGGTCGGAAATTTCATAGGCACTCCTTTTTTCAAACTTTAAAGCTAAATTTAGTTACTAATTGAGTATTTGCAGCTTACATCTTTTTTATTGAACGTGTATTAACCCCTTAAGTGCTGGAAGGTATTTGTGTGGCCGATCCTGGCAGGCCGTGAATTTTATAATTATATTTCAACTGCCATGCGAAGCTTTTAGTTAAATCTCTGTAAAACCGTTAATATCAATAAACTGTTATACCATGGTATTTATTTAGGACTCCGATAGATGTTTCTATATGTTTCATATCTTAGATTATTCAAATTCGTACTAGAAATTGTCGAGAAACACACATAAACTTGAGCGAATATATTCGCTCATTTTGTATGGCCGGCCCCCCAGGCACGGAAACAGAGAGCGAGATAACTCGCTTAAGGCACCTAACCGGTTAAGTCATATATATTTTTAGCAACGAAAATAAGCTGTTTTATAAGAAACTGGAGGTTATATTCGTTTTCAAAATTGTGAGGGTTAATTATCGGCCACAAATTTGATTCTTTATATATTATATTTAATGCAGGTATACGATTTGAACCCGATGTTTACAGCACCAAAGCAAACAGAATCACTATCTAGGCCACTGATTAATAAAAATCTCGAACTTATTTTAATAACCACCATCGCATGATATTTGTTGACAATAATTGCTTTTAGAGTTGTAATATTTAAGCATTCAGAATATTTTCACAAAAATTTCACCCGCTACGTCTGTGCACTGTTTTGGCAGTACACCGTAACGTTATAAACATGAAGAATTGATAATTTTCCGGGAAGAATTTATCATAGTCTAGGTTAGAAGAAGAAAATGAGTTGATTGCAATATTATTGCGTAGATTTTACAAAAAAAACTGATAGCATTTTTAGATGCCATAGCAATAATTGATAACGCAAAATCAACACAAAATTTTTAACACAATATAATAATAAATCGCCATTGTCCCGAGTGTCATTGCATGTGTATCCTGCATCTAGCAGTCCAGTTGACATCACCCTTTGAACTAATCACGGCATGGAGGCCTCAAAAGCCTTTTGTGTAGCCATTGTTTCCCCGCGAAGCCTTCAATGGCGATGTACGAAATACGTGCCCCAGGCATTAAAACAATACCTTCCGCAACTATAACGATGAGTTATCTACTTAAATATTGATGATCTATACAGTTAATTTTAACAAAGTTAACTTTTATTTATAAATTTGTTGCTTTTTTCATAGCTCACAGAACAAGCTTAATAAATTATGATTCCTGAATTAATTGTTAATTTCCAGGTGGTTCCGTCTACTGGTAATTACTCTCACCAATCTCTACTAAAATTGAAGAATAATTTGTTTGAGGTATTTTTATTTTATTTGTATATTTTGTCTCCCGGTAGCTTAAAGGTTAACACTTGTGCCTTACAATCCGGATAATGCGGATTTGATTCCCGCGTTTGTCGAATTTAAAAAAATACGAAAATGCAGAACTGGATGCACATTCTGTTGAACTGTCTGAGAAACAATTCTCGTGAAAAATAATCTGTCAAGACATGTATTCACATTGAGGAGATCCATATACTCTGCTTTTGAAGTGAATATCTTTGCTGTGTAAATCCATATGCTCCACTTTAAGAGCGAACTTAAATTTTAAAATAATATTTATAATTAAATATCTTACCAATATTTAAAAGATTTGGTGTGACAGAAGATACAAACAACAAATAGCTAAAGAGATAATCTGACGCATGTTATATTTATTATTAATATTCGTGTTTATTTTGGTGGGGTCGTGTTACGTTTGTCAACATTATAACATAAAGTTCAGATAGAAGGAGAAATATAAAGGATGAGAGAAGTATATTGAAGAACGAAATATCTCGCGTTGTATAGTATTTATATATTGAAATGACAATAAAAAAACTTTATAATTATATATGTTGGGTAATTTGAATAATGGAATATGTTATTCCAATTTTGAAATTCGAATTTTGTAATCAATTGTTTGGACTCTTTCAGAGTATTTAAAAAATTCTTTTGTTATAATGGAGTCAAATAAAACGACGCGAAAGAAAAATTCAAAATGACCTAAATTTTCGGCAATATATTACAATATGACCTTTGCGGCTGTGAATTCAGCGAACGAAATCTTCTAGGGAGAAAAAAAGCCTCTCTTTAAAACGGCAGCCGATCGATGGTAATTGATGGTATGATGATGATAAATTTCCTCAAAATTCTTTCGTGCAGAGCAATTCGTGAGAAATGGCTGACCTCTGGCGCGGTAATCGACATGAAAACGCGGGAAACAATTGAAACGTTAGTGCAAAAAGGGCGTGTCTTCCTGAATGACTATGTCTGTATTATTCTTTAAATTTAATTATTTAATTATAGACTTATGAATCATTACTATGCTGCACACAGTAATTTTAAATATAAAATGTTACCCGAGCTGAAAATACATTATTTAAAAATTCTTATTATCATCATTATTAATAAGAAAACAATTCACGAAGTATACAACTCTACAATTCAAACTATGATACCTGATTTATATTTAAGTGAATTGATATAGTGCAATTTCCGTTCTGAAAATGTAGCATAATCCCAGTGAAGGTTACCGCTGTATATTGATATCCGTATTGTCAAGAATTATGGAGACTGATTTTTTCATTAAATTTGATTATCAGCTAATTTCTCAACGTATAGAGCATCCAGTCCTGCATCTATATATGTTTTAAAGTTAACAATTGTGGGAATCGAGCTCAAAACCTTCGGCTTCGAAGCACCCTCTTGGCTAGCGGGGAGACGAATAAATATTGACTGTATTGCTGATACCAAAAATAGTAGATGTCTTTCTGTTCATTCAAAAATTCAAAGGCAAATTCGACTTTCACATCATATTAAAAATTAATCTGTCTTTTCAAATAAAATACACTTATCATTATGTAAAATATGGCCCGCTCAACGTAGACGATGATTTTTTATAATGCCTGATTTACCACGATACTATTAACTGTGTGTCGAATATGGATCATATCGTCGTATTACTGGCAAAAGACGTTAATGTGAAAAAGTGAGTTTTGAGATAATCGAGTATAAAGCTTACGAAATTGTCTTAAAATTTATTTAACAGAGAGACTCAAACATCAAAACTCGATTATTTCAAAACTCACTTTTTCATATTGACGTCTTTTTCCAGTAATACGACGATATAGATCTTCATAGTGGGTCAACTTGATTTTTTTCCACAACCGTTAATTGTCAGTTAATCACTGTACCTATTGAAGGTTTATGTGCCGTACTTTTTAAGCCAGGTACGGGACCTAAAACCCGCCTTGACTACCAAAACAAAGATATAGTAGGTTAAATACTTAGCTAAAATGGAACCATTAAATAACTTTAAAACAGAAATAAGCAAACTAGAATTTTTGTGTTTCCTGATGGGTAGATTTAAAGTAGGCACAAACCATACAGATATTATTTATATTGATTTCCAGCCGCACCCAGCCACGTTTTTCTGTGACTTAGTCTAGTTAAATGGAAAATTAAGAAGTAGCTAGCTGTACCCGACCACGCGTTGATGTGGCTCAGTCTGGTTGAAAATAATGCCGATCAAAAAAACATGTTTTAACCTGTCACATGTAATATTTATATAATATTAGGTATATAAAAACACGCGCGTATTTAAATCCAACGTTGTGTCAAAATTTGGAAACAATCGGTGAATAATTTTTGAAGATTTAAGATTTTGAACAAACAAGCATTTAAGTTGTTATTTATATAGATCGGGGCTTCCCACCAGTGTTCTGCGGAGCCTGACTAGGTTTTCCGCAACAATTTAGAAAGCTTTTATACATTGTAACAAATTTAAAGATCTTCCCACTAGTAAGAATTACCCAACCTAAAAAAATAAGCTAAGTGTTCCGTTAAAATTTCCGAGCTTGCAAAGTGTTCCATTGCAGAAAAAGTTTGGGAAACCCTGATATAGATTATATAGTTCGTGGCTGATGTCGCTTTCTGTGGCCGACTGATAAGCATGCTTGTTTCGGTGACGGAAATCACGGATTTAAATCCAACAGCTTTACAAATATTTTTGTATTTAAAACATGCACAACTTTACAAATATAAATACTGATCGAACTTACATACAAAATCATTTTTTTTTTTTAGATATATTTGTTTTGTCACGTATTTTTGTCATACTATATCTGTGAGATCAAGCAGTCTTTTACTCTTACAAAAACTATTTACAATTGTGTGTTTTATTCGAAATATTACAATATAATAATGGCTACAATTATTTTAATTGTATCGCATTTATCTATTTATAAACTATTATCGATTTTCAATGCACACATCGTTTCTGCAAACAAGATTTCAACCAGTCTTCTTTCAAATTAATGCGGGGGCGTTACTCTCGATAAGTTCGTATTTAGATCTTTATTTTCGTTCGTCTGTTTTGTTTTTTTGTCCGCACTGTTGCAACTGATGCTACATTAAATTTAGTGTCAAAGCACACAGTAGCTATTTCTCTCTGCGCATTCTTTGTAACGAACTATACATTAGGTTACTCCGATACTTTTTGAGTGCATCCCTAAATAAAACATCGCCGTCATGAACAGCAATACACGTGCTCATTTTTCAGTACGCGCCGTGTTTGTCTTGCACTTATTAAACGTGTGGAAATTACGCCGAATCAATTACTACAATAGCAACAATAATATTTAAAAAAAAGAAAATGAAATTTTACAAATTAATTTCAAAACTAGACGACCGTGTCTGCGAGTATTTTCAACTAAGCACTAAATTATCTTGATATTCCCTAAATGAAGTATCATCCGTGTTTATATTTGTATTTATATGTTACGTTTCATTTACACATACATATTATTACTATTTCTGTCAAATCACGTGATAACATTGCGTACATTATATTCGAATAAATCCATAACAATTATAACCGTGACAGTTTTTTTATTGGTTAATTAACCATATCGAACCCAAATAGTTTACAAGAAAGACTGCAAATACAATAGTAAAGCAACGGCGGCAAAGCGACAGTAACAGAGATGCAAAATAGCTATAAATATGTGAGTGAGCAAGTTCGGCAGCGCTACAACACGCGGTCGTCACAACAACTTGTTCACTCGCTCACTCATCTATTTATAACTGTTTTGCATCTCTGTTTCCGTCGTTTTGCCGCCGTCACTCTGTCGTGACGGTGCTTGTGGTCTAACGCGCAATATAAAATGTAATATTATGTTCGACACTGTAATATAAAAACTAAAATTTTACAAAGTTTCATTGTTTTCAGCATTGTTCTTAATTGTATCTCATCATTTCAAACTAAATCATACCATCGTAACTCCAATATTCATGGCGTTTTTTGTCAGTTACTGTAGTTCTATAGTATATATATAATTCAAAGTCATTGGCCAGAGCTGTTATTGATGCAGAGCTAAAATAGTTACATATTTGTCCAAAAAATACCAAGTATTTTTTGTGAAATTTTAGTTAATATATTCTCTAACATAAGTATGAAATATTTGCGTGTGGGTAATATTATACTTCTACACCTAACGTTAATATCATTATAACACTTTTTTCTTTTTCTTTCCAGACCATCGACGCATCATACCAGAGCAATCCATCCTTCCAGACACCAGCATTGATAGGATTATTTTCACTTCTCTTAGTTCTCGGAGTATTCATTGGAGTCATTGTAATTTGGAAGTAAGTGTATTTTTCTTTCTTTCAATACGGTTAACCGCTGTTTTTCAATCTTCACGCGGGTGGACATCATCACATATTTATAATGTATAATTATAGCATAATTTAGCACCCAAAATTTGTTTTGCGTGCTCATCTAGCGACTAATTTTACATTCTAATTCTCCATCAATCTATAATCTAATTTTACTAACGACCTCTGCCTTGTTTCGTCAATATCGTTAGTAATTGATAAGACTACAATGATATTGCGAATTCCCTATCATATCATATACTGTTATCAAAATTCTTTACTGATAAAAATAACGATTGATTATTTTAGACTATGCCACATAGATGGCAGTAATACTACAGTCATTATTATATCGACTGTGGAAAGGAAGAAATGACGTAACTCTCAATTTTTCGAAACAGAATTTATTCCATAAAAACAATGTATAAAGCTGAATACACGTCCTGGCAAAAGTACATATGTAAGCTGTAATTGCCAAACTAGTTTCTAATTTTTTAAGTTTGAAAAAAGGATGGCATATACAATTAAGGACATGGAAAAAGAACTTCTACTACATCAATACTATTTGCTTTCCTTAAAAAACTTATTAAATCAATATTGTATTGAGTAAATAAAATACCGGTTTTAATCTTCGTGGAATTTTAACGTTGTATTTATGTAAAATTTTGACTTTTGCCTAAAATCATTAAATAAACGTTTTTTGTGCCTCCTATAAAATTTGCTCCATGTAGGTTACATTCTTTTTTCTTTACGCGGTCGATATTTAATACAATTGTATTTAACAACTTTTCAGTCGATATTCATTTTAATTCTTAAATGCAGGTACAGGACTTAATTTGTCGTAGCTTCTAAGTAAATATAGCATTAAGAAGATTTTTATGTTAGTGATAAAAATAAATTTAAAACCATAATTATGGGGGATGTTATTGATATATATTTCCCAACGAAGAAAACCTTTTTTTATGAGTTGAATGCACTTTTTTATCCGCCTTGAGGCACGTCCAGACACCCAAACTAATGAACTCATCCTCTTATCTTAAAGTTCGATCACATTTTTCCTCGTTTTTCGTTCGCCATTTACATCCCCCATAATAAAATATTTACCCAGATCACTGAGTGGGGCGGTCGAGTAACCCACTTTCGTAATTTTTTTGCTGCCCCGAATATTCTCCACCGGCCATTCGTCACCCAAGATGATTGATTATTCACAAGAAAACTTAACCAATTATTTACTATAAGTAGATATTTCACTATCGTAACTCAAAACCAAACCTAATAGAAAAACTATGTTAATTAAATTGGAGTTTGTTTTATTGAGTTGCTTTCACTTCCACCGCTTACCAGATATTCACACCCGTTATACGGATGTATACCGTAACGTAACGGACGTGATGCGCTCTTCAAAGTATCTCAGAAGCAGCCTGTTTTTAATTCAGTTTTATTTTTTGAAATGATCGGATTATTAATTTTATTAAATAAACATAATCTAAAAATATACAACATCGTATTTCCTATTTTATAATATATACAGAAGTGTTAATATCGCTTAAATTATTTGAAGGAGTAAGTACCAACTTGCTTTTTCCACCCGATACGTATCCACACCCGTTATTCAGCCGTATACCGTGGGATAACAAACGTGAGACGCTCTTCAAGGTGCCACAAGTGTCCCAGGAGCAGTTTGTCAAGACCTTGGTTGACGTGCACTACAATGTGCGTGATTCCTGTCCTAACTAAATATACCCTATTAATTTCTAGTCTCATTAAGAAGACAAATTTTTCGTTCACCGTAAGATTTTGCATTTTTTAAAAGCTAAACATAATCCTTTGTAGAAGTCTAATTGCAATGGCCAGGCAGTCCGACAAATGGTTAAACCAATTTAAGAAGCTCTTTCCTTTCAACCGGAATATGGAGACACTCCTAGAAAATGTAGTTGGCATCCTGTAATTCGGAATATAAGCATGTAGGAAATTCTATACGACCAAGTTGACAGAGCTTGGAAACAAAACCACATATTTTTAAACTTTTATTGACTATCTTTAATCAGAAATAACATTTTTACAGTACAAATTTTTATCGTTTTTTAAGTCTTTGGCATTGATTCTAAACCACCTTACTGAATAGTGTATTTCGCGAAATTCAACAATTTCTTTATTTCAGATTTTTCTTTACTGATATAAAATAATTTTCTTTATAGTATTATATGTATAAATTGAAGCGTGAAATTGCAAAATTCAATACCACATCCACAAGATTTTTTTAAGTCGAATAATATAAGACTTGTTAAACAGTTGGCTCATAAAAAACTCTCTTAGAAAATCCTCAAAATAATTTCTCAATAATACGATGATTTATATACTCCACTGCCGTGTCATCTCCGCAATGTTGAGATTCATATGCCTCACTTTTGAAACGCGCATGATTAAAATAATTACATTGCTTCAAATAATTACTTTTCTGGTATAAACATTTTCAAATTACATCACAAAAATATTCAAACTACATCTGTTTATACTAACATTTTGGAGAGTGATAATTATTTTTATCGAGACATTTTATAATGTAAAAGATTTATTATCTATTACGTTATTTTTAAAATGATATTGTTTTTAAAGTAATCAGTTGATAAGGATCGTCTTTGGATGAAATTTATCATTTATATAAAAACAAATTAGATTTCTATTAATAAGTTGAAATGTCAATCAATTTTTAAGTAGGTATTATATAAATTTGATAGCATCAATAACAATGCTTACAATTAAGACATACATAAAAAGTATTTATTTCAATTAAATATACCTAATTAAATTCTTTCAACGCTTAATTCCAAATTGCGTGATGGCCGCCTTGATAAGCGTATACACTTCGTTCACGAGCTTAAATCCTATCTATATTTCTATTTTAAAACTACAATTCTCGATTATGTAGTGAGTTGAATGATACATGAACAACTAATCTTCACAAAAAACAATCTTTACATCATGAACATTCTACGCCGTCCTTACGCTTGATATCAACCAACCGTATCCTGGAGCTTTGATATCGAAAACACACGACAAATGCATCGGAAGTTCATAAAAATTAAGCTTAAGTCACTTCGTATTTAGTAGAGAAATTGTGTGAAGAAATTATGACGCTTATCGTATGATGCCGATTTTTAAGAAGTTATAAAATTATCTCCACCGTAGCGTAGTTGGTAGCGTGCGTGCCTAGCAATCCGGGAATGCGGGTACGATTCCTCATCTGTCGTATTTTTTAAATCTAAATATGCACAACTGGTTGCACATTTGGTTGAACAATTGTCTGACAAGCAATTCTCGTGAAAAATAATCTATCAAGACGTTTTCACATTGCAGAGATCCATATACTTCTCTTTCGGAGTGGATATCTTCACACCACATAGCGCCTCTTAAATTTATTGTAGCCGTGTTACATTTATATTTTTAAATATACCAACTGACTTATATTGTAAATAAACACTTTTGACCACTTAGTATTTTTTTTTTTCATTTATATACTTTATTGTGGAGCATATAAACTCTGCACTTTGTTTTTCTATTTTTCCGACCGGTGGAATTCTGGCATCTGGCGGTCAAACAATTCTCGTGAAAAATAGTCTGTCGAGATCCATATGCTTAATTTTTGGAGTAGATATATTCACACTGTGTAAATCCATATGCGCTACTTTGAGAGCAAACATGGTATTAACACAAAAAATAGCCTTGGCAACTCCGATTGCCCCATGTGTCCTACAAAAGGCCGAACTGATTTAATCCGATGATTCGATCGATTTTTAACTACTCATTTAGAGTCTGCTCGATAGCAAATGGTAAATCATTTAAAATAATAAATTTACGTTTATTTGTTTTATATGTTTACATATGAGAGTGTTTATAAATGCATTTAAATTTCTCCCGCGATGAAAGTGACGGCGATGAAACTCTGGCGCTGAATTGCCAACCCGTAATTTTATATCGAGCTATAAAAATATTGACATAACTCAAGTTCAAAGCGGTGTATGTCGCTTTTGTGCTTCGTTGCTTTAAATCAAATATTTGCCAAAACCGAACACTGTTTACGGTCGGCCCTGATTTATGTTTTTCGCATAAATCGCCTACAAAAATTTATCGCCTTTTTTTCCTTTTTTTTATTTCTTTTATCTTTTTTTTCGTCCTCGGCGTTGTCGCGCTTTTCATTTTATGACGTTTAGATGTATGTATATTTTCGCTACAAAATTCTGCACATAACTTTATTCGCATATAAAACAAAGAGAAGTTTCTTTAGCGTATTTACCGCATGTTGCGCTATGCAGCCTCGAACTAAAAGTGAGTTACTCACGTATTTTATTCTTTTTCAAAATACACAATTCACACAACAATATCTCTATAACCAGAGTTGTTAAAAAGAACTAAAAAAAAAAATAAAAGAAAAAATGTAAACAAAAAATCAATAAACCTTTAACTGGTTAAAGGTAATATCTACTGCTTACTTATCGTAATGATGTAACTAGAGGAGTCATATTTTTGTATTTTAACCCCTTTAGTGCTTATGACGAATATATCCGCGAGGCATAGTGCACATGGCGAATATAACCGCCGTCATTTCTGAACGATTTTGAGTGACATCTGTGAATGTACTACTACACAGATTAGTAGTACTCGTGTAACCGTAAGGTTATATATATTTATTTTACAGTAAAAATACATAATATATTTTTTTAATAATTAATTATTGACTCTTGCCGTATACAGTTTTATATACACCTTAGAAGTAGACTAATACGGTGATAAAAAATGCACATAGTAAAACATGGCGCCGAAACACCGTTTCAACACTAATAAGTCAATATGTTTTCCATATAAAATTAGCTGCTTACCAGGCTATGATAATTTTAATACTACAAGTTTCGTTTAAATAACTGAAATTTTCATTTGAAGATTTAATTTATATAAAGTTTTAATTCCATCGAAATCATAGTTATTAATAATGCAATAAATTTTTGAGTCCTAATGTAAGGTTTTGAAAATGCAGGACTGAATACCCATTGGATTGAATAAGTGTGGGGAACCAATTCTCGTGAAAAGTATAAGTATTTAAATCGAAATCAGTTAAAAATATATGCTACCTTTATATCAGTCGTAATTTTCACAGGCTATCCTTTTTTCAAACTTAAGATTATAAGTTAAAAAATATTTATTCGTTATTTACAATTAAATTCTTTTGATAGAGCTTGTCGACAATATTGCAGGAACGCGTAACTTGATGTTTCGGCTAAAATCACTTTGTGAAGTATAGTTTTATTTTTTCCAATATCTTGTATCATTGGTCATTTTCAATTTTTTTTTTAAAACATGTTCGCTCCCACCATGGAGCGTATGGATTTACACAGTGTGAAGATATCCACTCCGAAAGAGGAGTATATGGATCTC
>JAGVSQ010009916.1:0-13276 GCA_022683975.1 Rhyacophila evoluta
TTGGGTTGAGCAATTGTCTGACAAACGATTCTCGTGAAAAATAATCTGTCAAGTCTCTTTGGGAGCGAACATGGGATAAAAAAAAAGTATAGATATTTTTTTGAAATTCGCATTGAAATATTAAGCACAAAAATGCATTCGGGATTAATTACCATACAATGATTTTTTTCAGTATCAAGTAGGGCCTATAAGGATATCAATTATACAAGTTAATATTTCTGTTATAAATAGAAATAATTATGAAGAAAAAGCTCTAAATAAGTAATTTATTACCATAATTTTCCAAAACATGCAAGGCACATACATGATTGTACTGAACGCGTGTCCTATAAATATAATATTTTACAATGTATCGAGTATTGATGTCTTTCACCCGAGTGAGAGTGAACGTAGATGTATGATATTTTATAAATTACGGGAATACAATCTAGAATATTTGGCTCGTTTTTTTTCTTTTTAAAAATCTCTTTATTCCTTTTTATGGCTACTTTGGATTTTTAAAATTTAATTTACACTCTTACTTACTTTTTAATAACGATTTTGAAAGAAATGTATTTATATTATGTATGTTGTATAGTATGTTAAATAAATAAATGAAATGAAAAAATAATATAAATACCTCAATCTGAATGCTATCTGTTCTTGAAGAATAGTAACTCGCACAATGAGAGACCGGAACGTCCAGAAGTACATAATACTTTTGCCGTCAATTTCGTTTGCAATACACACTTCACGTCAGTGATCCGAAACCTTTTATATTTCATGACACACTTGATATTTTTTTCCAAAATTTCGCGACACATCACAAATAAGGAATGCCGCCATATTGGTGGCATTTATCATGTTTTCTTACAATGAAGAAATGCGCCACGGCACACCCAGAATCGTTTTGCGGCACAGCTGTTGTGGAGCACTGCTTTAGGTAATGTTTAATAATAGTCTATTGAGTTTTTATACCATGTCCGTAGAGAATATGGAACTCAATAGTGTGTAAATGACCACTTCAGAAATGCAGTATACTGATAAAATTGTAATGATTTATTTTGATAGATTTTTTAAGAATTGATTTTAGGTTAATTGCTCGATACTTTAAGCGTTCATTATTCCATTTTTGGATTGTTCAAAGTTCTGCAGTTGGAATTCGAACCTTCAAATATGGCTCCACAGCGCGCTGACTGATCTCCCGTCAATCTACTTTAAAAATAAAAATAAATGGTAGCATTTCTCGCCAGAATTTTGAAAAAGATCATAAAAAATGATATTTAATTTTAGGTGTGTTGATATCTGTAGCCCAAAATTCCGATAATATCCGAAAGCGGAACCTCAGTACCAAAGAATTGTATTAATATTGAAGTAGTTTTGAATAAAATTAATTTTCACCGAGAAATATCAGATACTATGAATTATTATTAATATTTAAATACAATACCATACAATGATATTTTTAGAATTATGGAATAAAAAATTAACAGTATAAGAAATTTTATTGGATCTAAATTAACTGATAGCGTTAGCGTGCGCGCCCATCAATACAGGGAATGCGGGTTCTTATGTTTTATGTGAATTATGTTATGCTTCTTTACTAATTTGTTAACTATGTTTGTCCCGTGAGAGTAGCATATTGTTGCATATTTACAAAGTTTAAAGGGACCTCCGCAATGTGTAAGCATGTATTAACAGATTATTTTTCATAAGAATTGTTTGTCAGACAATTGCTCAAATCCAGTCCTGAATTTTCAGATTTAAAAAATCGAGCATATTTCGTAATCGAACCTGCATTTCCCGGATACGAAGCGGGCACGCTATGAGAGACACGTGCTAACATACCCAAGTTTTTTTGTATTTTATGATAGGAAAACTCACGTCTTTCTTTTGGTGTTATCAATTATCATCGAATCGTTGTAGAAATGGAGATGTATACACAATTTCTGTCGGATACTCTTTTATATCTATATTAGTTATGTTTATAGTCTGATCTTTTCGCCAGAGACGGCTCAGGTGGGAGGGCGCTATCGGCAGGTGGGCCAATGGGCGGTCTCGCGTCAGGAAACGGGCGGAAAAGAGCGCGGGGCTCGACGGGCAGCTCCCGCCGTCGACGAGCGGAGCGGTATTCATCTCGCCTTTTCCCCCCCGGAATGTTTACCGGCCGGAGCGCCGCGTTGCATGGGATCGTTGTAAGTTTGTTGTCATTGCAAGTCCTGTCAAAAATACGCTTTCCCGAACTTTTCGCATCCCCAATTATGTTTCGATAAAATAAATAAATATTTATTGTGATCGTGATTTAAACTGTGAACCTGTGTTAATGTTGCAAAATACAAGATTTTTTAGTGAATATTTTAAACTTACGTTGTGTTTACATTATACGCCTGACAGTTTATATAAAATACACCATTAAAATACTTCAATATTCAAATAAATACATTCTTTAAACAAAAATGAATACTATATGTACGTCAGTTAAAAACCGTGTATTTTATTTATTGTTTGTATCCATGGAAATAACGTTTAGTTCACGTAAATAAAATCGAAATAATTTTATCGTTGAAAATATCATGTGTCGGAAACTAATATATGTGACAATCAAATGTAACGTTATCATATTGTATCACTAGTAAAAAACCTGAGTGTGTGTTGTTAACTTTTAATATTTGAGCGATTTTTCGGTAAATCATTGTTAAATGATAAATTAACGTAAAGTTTATTTAGTCTGTTTACTTTTAATATAAACATTTGTTTCAAGTTGAAAACGATTAAATTTATGTAGTGGTTTGTTTTATTTTAAATAAGTGTATTGTTGAATGATTAATTGTAAGATGAATTATACAATTCACGTGTGTGTTTCTTGTGAAATGTGTTGAGGCCTTATTCGACTGCTAGTGAATAGTGCCGCGTAGTCCAGGGAAATGCATCCAGTTCGCGCCAGGAGGAAGCAGGCGAAGCCTCAAAGAAAACCAGGTCAGTTGGAATCGGTCCAATGTTATTTCATATTGTTTGCTTGGTCGGATTGCGAATTTATCGGTCCACTGTTTTTCCTTCGTGTTTACGTGGCCGCTTGACGCGTACATACCACGTGGCATATTTTCTCAGCTGACTTGCGTAATGCGTTCCTTGACACGTGATTACAGTGGAAGGGAGAGGGTAGTGAAAATGGTATCTTAAATTTGAAGCCATATTTTGACGTTTTCGGATTTCTATTTAATATTTGCCCTGCACTTAGAATATCAATAAGGCATTTGTATTATATTATTGAATCACAATTCATATTTGAAATTGGAATTGGAAGATAAAACAAATTATTCATAATGTTTGATTACTACCATGGCAACAATACCAAAAATAATAACAATCATTGCAGTGAGAAGGTATTAAACACCAGGCCAGTGCGGTAGATTTTTTCAGTATTACGAAAATGATCAAAATGCCGCCTTTTATTTTTTTCCCTTTAAAATAACATTCGTTTTTAATTTAAAAAAAAACAGCACACACTATTTTTATTCTGAAATATAAACTACTTTCAAATAATGATATCAGCTATCAACCACAACAATCAACTATGCTAAGCCTATTAAGTTTTTACTTAGTAAGTCATGATAGTTTTACGGTTTGTCCTTCCAACTTAAACTTTGGCAAATTTGTTAATTAGGGATGTGTAGTCTAGAGTGGCTGCCAATGTAGTTTCAATAGAAATTAAAAACAGATTTTAAAGTTTTGCTTTACTTATCGAACTTCTGAAGTAGAGTTTTACTAATTTTAATTTGAAAAAACTTCTTCCCCTCTATAAACAGAGAGGGTTAATAAATAGAGTATTCGAATACAAATTAATTGAGTTATTTTGGCACAAATAATTTTTAAAAAATCCGAAGAAGAAAAGCGTTGTGTAAAGATTTTTAATATTAAATGATTCGAATTGTATTTTGATTTTGCTGGTTATGCCGCCCCCTTATAGTGCCGCCTGATGCGGTCGCCTCTCGGTATCATACATATCACGGCCTTGCTGCACACTCCCGAGGTTATTTTATACGCACCGAAGAGAGATCAATAGATTATTTCAACAAGCATGAGGTTAATATAGAACTTTATCAAAAGTTTGTCACTCGTGGTTTAATTTAATAATTTGTTTTATAAGTCGTGAATAGTGTTTTCACTTTAATTAGTCTCGTATATATCTGTATCGACAAGGTAATATTCAAGTTTAGAGGATTTTACATAATAACATACTAATTAGTCCAAATGAATATTAACATACCACTGGTAGATGCCAAACTATTTATGAAATCATCTGTCAATCAGTTATATATATTTATTTTGTATTACGTCAATAGTAAACTCTAACATACTCAGTGGCGAAAAAAGCATATACGATATGTCATGTATAGAGAAAGATAGATAAATCATTATACAGCTTAAACAGTAAATTATGAAAGTCACTCGTAGTGCAATTATATCGATATAAATTAGCTTATAAAATGTTTAAATTGTGGATATATCATTGGACGTAGAAACTACTGGTGACATTATTTTATGTTTCCTATAAAATGGCGCCCATAATAGTCAGGAGCCCTTTTGCGGTGCACAATCTGGAAATTAGTACGGCATGGCCCTGATTCCATGTCAAATTAATTAAAAATAATAATCGATATTTATTTTGTATGCTTTGACTTATTTTCCTTTTTCATAGCTTCCATAGCAGAATAAACATTTAACAATGGTAGATATCTTCCGTAAAATAGTCTTTCATATTCATGAATGTTGGGTTCAAACGAATGAATTAAATTAAATGAAATCCTTCTCGAATGATATTACAACATCATTGTCACCCTGTTAGTATGAAGGTAGAGTCAAAGATAAAAATAAATTTCTTCCTTCTGACAATCATAAAGATGCACGGTTAAAAATAGTAATTTATAAATTTCATTAGCAGACTTGTCTTCGTCCCTCTCACGCTGACTCGGTTATGGCTGTCTCGCTTGGTAAGCCACATCTGGAAGCTATCACGGTCAGGGTCGACAGTTTCGTTAAATTTACACTTTGTTACGTTTTCGGACACTGGAAAAGAAAATTGACCACCCCAATGTAGAATTCATTGACAAAACGGTGTGTATATATATGAATCAGAGAATATATCCCGTAAAACTTAAAACATGATACTGTATAGAATGAATTTTTGTATAATTTTAAAAATAAATTTTGTAAATATGTCTAGAATGCGCATGACAAAGCAATAAATACCTCATATACCAACCAAAAAAAAAAAAAATGAAAAGAACTTTTCATAATCACTATTATCAAATCAAATTTCGTATTTTTTAATATCAACATTAAAAATATTAGTTGATCATTAACATAAACAATGGAATTCGATTTGATAATAGTGATTGAAGAGAGTTTTTTCCATCTTTATAAAATTTATGTCATGTGGTGTAGACGGTATTGTTTTGTCATGAGTGATATGCGTTGCCAGGCGTTGTATACATCAATAAATACACAAAAGTTAAATCGATATTGTCGGATGGTACTTAGTAGAATCGATAACATTCATGAAAATTCCACATGAATAAATTTGGTTGAATCGAAGTTTATAAATATGAAATGGTTTTGAATGGTAATGTATTTTTTTTGTAACATTGTAGCAAATTAAAGGTTTTATACATGACATTTGTTTTAAGCAAGGGTACCTTTATTACATTTAATCGATACTGAAACAATATTATAGAAATATTGGCACTTCATTTAATTTCCCCTGCATTTTAAACATATTTTAATTGTTAATTACTACACATATTGGCATTATCTCATTATATTGATATTCATTAGGCAAATACTTATCTTGCCAGTTTTTATTGTACACAAATTAATTATCATCTAATTGCTCAACGCAGTTAGCATCCAGTACTACATCTTTAAATTGATACCGGGGAGTAAAAGGTGTACACACAATCTATAATTGATAATATGTATGTGATATGATAATTATCTTTTACAATAAATTATCGTTAATACTATTATATAATTCAAAAATAGCTTGGGTTATTCAAATAATTCCAAAAAGAAGTTATAAAACATTGAAAATGTATTATTAATTATTTAGATATTGAATTTTATTTAGTATTACGTAAGTAAAGTGTGATGGTAGAAATATTTTACATTAATTTTATTGTTTAACTTTATAAATATGAATATTATTATAATAGTTTGATAACGTATGATCATAACGTTATAACGGTATGAATAATTATTAAAAAAATACATTGATTACTTTTATCATTTCCTGCGTGATAGATCCGACCTCATTTCTATTGAATTTAATAATACTCAGTGTTATCGCAAATAATAAATTTTAAATATTGTCTGAACTACAAAGAAGTAAAAAAACGGATAAAAACGATAGGTAAGTGGTAAAAATACACCGAAGCAATGAACCCGAGAGAAAAAATATTTTCGTCTCTATAGTATAGCAATGTTTAAGCTCGAGGCTCATTTGATATATTCAGCCGGAATTACAATAATGTAAAATGTATAATACTAATGATATTGCTTTACGTTTTATAACAAGCATGTGGATCTACAAATTGTGAAGATGCCCACTCCGAAAGTGGAGTATAAGAATCTCCGCGATGTGAAGAAATGTCTTTTTCTCGAGAATTGTTTGACAGACAAATTATTGCTCAAACCAAAAGACATCTAGTCCAGCTTTTTCAGATTAAAAAAATCTTATCAGATGTAGGAATCAAATCCGCGCTCTTCGGATGCGATACGCGAACGCTAACCTGTACGCTGTCGCGGAAAAAAAAGTCGGTAGAGCATGAGAATTTTAAATAATGTACATATTTAAACGTCATACGGAATTTTATATTTCACCAATCGTCGTATTTCGAAACTCGCTATGAAGGCGTGTAACAAAGCCCAACGAACGTGAATACCTCTTCATAGCTCACTAGTTTCATAATAGTTTGATTGATGTGCAAGACATTCTAAATTATTCCTTTTTAAACTAAACCCTGTAATAGTCGAGCTTTGTTGACAATACAGTTCTTGCTCGATATAAAATGCTACATATATATATAAAAAATATCATTCGTAGAAACCATATCACAATGTTCGATTGGTCCGACCGGTTCGAATATTGTGACACTGAGAGGAGCTCTTGTTACCACACTGGAGTTAAAAAGTATTTTCATGCGATTAATTTCCGATGTGTTGCTGCAAATGAGCTGTGACTAAAATTTTTCGGATACGTAAATACCAGACATGTTTCCACTGTGTATAAATAATACATACAAAAAAACTTGTGATAGGCGGAGATAAACCTATTTTATTCGGAGTTTATGTGTTTATATTTCGGTATATATTATTTATAAATATGTCATATTTAATAATAATGTTGAGAGTTTGTATATAATTTGCATGACTCGGAATGTACCTCAATCTGTCAATGATCTCCTCTCATTTTGACAAATTTAATTTCGCCTGAAATAACGAAATAACAGGTTTAAAATAGGCGAATAGAAAAAATATAGCAGCGTTGCTCAACAGTGGCGTACTAAAATAGCGCAATTATTTTATTAAAATAAATTATTGTCATCTTATCAATTCGGTGTTTCTTCTATAGTGGTGAGAATTTCGAATGTGTTGAAATCAGCAATATTATTATTATTTTAATTATTCTACGCGTTTCGTATTTATCTTCGACTTTTAGTAATAATTTTCAAAAAGCCTATCGTAGACGAAACACATGTCCCATATATAAAAAAATTGTAGTCAATACAAAGTTATTAAAAAAATTAAAATCTATTGAAATATTTCTGTAACTTTTTTTTATCGTTAAAATGATGAGAATATGAATATCCACAACGTGAAAATTAATCTTGACTTCTTTTCTCGAGGATCGGTTACCAGCCAATCGCTATATACGTTAGGACTCGATGACTTGCATCTAAATATCTTATCTGGCAGAGCTGTGCCCTCATATGTATTACTTTGAATTACCATTTATAATCAGCATTCAACATACACCTTGATATTTACGGTTTTTACATTATTAAATTAATCTTTTAGTATGACCGATACTAAATTCTGAGATGCAGAACTAAATGCCAAATGGGTTCAGCGATTTGCTGAGGAATAGTTTCAATGAAAAATAAAATGTGTAGAAATCTAGAATTTTTTCACGCTATAGAGATCCATATACTCCATATTCGAAGAAGATATTAAAATAATAAGTCATTATACATTAACGTTAGAAGTCTTAGTTATAAGAATGCTTTAAAATCAGCTTGATCGACTCACTGGCGCATAGGTAATTGCGATGTTATTGTTTTCCACGTCGCTTTCGATTAAGCTTTTAAGTTCTAGATTTAGCTTTTTAGCAGTCTCAAAACAATGCCATCGCTAAACTTTCCGCATGTGGTTACCTTGACAAACTAGAGGTAGGATTTACCTTTTATAGTGTAATACCGTATAGTCGAGGGCATCAGAGTGGGCAGGCATATTTAGTCAACGTGGTTGGTTGGCTTTGTGTTGCTAGTAATCTCATGTATACCGTGTTATTATTATATTTACGAGCTTGAAACTGCTGTAAAGCAGGGCTGACTAACAAATCGATCTATCCAGTAGTAACATATAAAAATGTTTGCCGACAGTTTTTTCGACTTCTTGTTTTGGATCAGGAATTATTTACAGAAAATCTTACTTGAAATGTTTATAATGCCAAAAATTCAAATTCAATCAATGATCCAGTTTATAATCGATCGATACAAGAATGATGTAGATACTCAGTCGTCATCAAACTTGATGTTGATTTTGTTCAAAAACTGATTGATTTTATTTATAGAATATATTGGTGGTCATAAGTTGACAACACGTATCATACATTTGTTAAATTGTTCAGGAGGAATCGGGAATATAGCGAATTGCAGGGAAGTCCGTGTGATTTTGTTAAAACAACGGGTACAATTTTTCGTTTATGATTTCGTCTCTTTAATCTTGTTTGAGGAAGCGTTGTTGTTTTAATGTTTATGATTTTCGATAGTGTATTTTTATGATTATATTGATACGTTTACGAATATAGTCGTTAATTTAAAAACATTAAATTTCTTTGTTTATTCTGGTCATATGTTAGTATTATTATAAACAATATTTCTTATTCATAGTATTTTATCTTTAGAATCAGTATTTGAGTTGCAATAAATAAGATGAAATAAAAGACTTGGTATGTTCTACCTAAAAATACGGGAAAAATTGATGCACATAATTTGCAAATAGTGCAACGTGGTATTGTGTGTGGAAATTTGTTTTAATATTTACCATTTTTTAGAAAATCATAGTATGTATATAAAAGTTCGTTCGGTAAAGTGACTAAAATACTGTAGTTATGACAACCCTGTTCATGTGTTTTTTTAAAACATTATTTATCAGTTTCGTATGGGAATCTTTACGGAAATATTAAAAAACATTGTTGATTTGATAATTTTTTCACAAATTCTCAAGATTCCACGTGTATTTCAGTTTTTTCAGTGACCTTTAATTTAAAAAATAGCTGGCCAACAGGTGGCACTTAGTAAAATTTAGCTCACATGAAAAAGGTTAAATCATTATTTCCGTAAACTCATGTACTCACGCAAATTACTTGCACTATAGCTATAACTTGCACGTGTAATCCAAGATAAATTATTTCGGATATTGACGTTACGCGTTGTCTGATATTGTTCCTGTATGAATAGTTACTATATGCCAAGATTTATATTATAATATAATAACACAAATTCAAGGGAATTTGTAGATTGGTACTTCAGTTTCCATATTATTTTAAAACCTCAACACTTAGTATTCTTTAGTAATGCATAACGACGTAATTTTCTGAAATATCAAGCTGCAAGAGTTATTTTTTCTCGTAAGCACAGCTGTACTAGATTAAATGTTGGACCATTTCTATCATGTTGCCCGTGTGTTAGAATTCTTTCCAATACCGGTCGGCTGATAATGCAGCGGCCAGGTATTTTTAGAAAGCATTCGCGATGGCATTTGAGCCTCACGCCGCGGCCCGTTCCGTTTTTACGATTATGGTTTTAAATTCCCTCTCCAGCTTCCAACCCCTCGGTTGTAACACCTGGATCGTTAACGTGTGTCCAAAAATATTCATCGCCGGTTTACCGATGGAGCATCACCAAAAATATATTTTGAGTAGGCATAAAAAATTGATTAAATACATTTTTTTTATTACACGAGTTGAACAATTTCACGGCAATGCATATGAAGCATAAACTATTTATCCATACGACGTGAATATTTCTTCTTCTTTTCTTATACCATGTTCGCTCCCAAAGTGGAGCATATGGATCTACATAGTGTGAAGAAATCTACTCCAAAGGTGCAGTATATGGATTGAAGACGTTTTGACAGATTATTTTTCACGAGAATTGTTTGTCAGAAAATTGATCAACCCAATGAGCATCCAGTCCTGCATTTTTGAATTTAAAAAAATCCGACAGATGTGGGAATCGAACCCGCATTCCCCAGATTGCTAGGCGCGTACGCTTCCAGGGAGACGAACATTTATGTCGAAGAATTAATTTTTATTAATTTATTGACCCATTATCTCATCTCCGAGCTCTTTACAAGTCAAACCACCCCATCCCCAGTATTCGGCGTAAGCATCTGTTTTCAATGTATTCACGATTTATTCTAGAGCTAAGAATACATATTCTAAAACTTGTGCTTAAGTTTAATAAAACTACCAGGTACCATATTTAAAAAAACTCTTTCTACAGTGAAACATCAAAATCCTAATTAATTAGCAATGCAAATGAATAAATTACTGTGGAAATTTTGTGGAAAGAAACGTGGAAAATTTGTACTGTCAATTTTATATGCACTGGAAAAATACAAAAACCTTTAGTGAAATGCGAGGGTCGTTAAAAAGATGCTGCATACAGTGGTGTGCGCATAATTATTAGTCCAAGAGGGGCGCTATTTTCTATTCGATTCCGAATTGTAATCGTATGAAACGTTTCTCAGTATCCTATTTCATGCTAAATGAATCAACCTTTTTATAAATCAACGTTTATTTATTATTAGGTATGTCTAATTTTTGTCAACGTAACGTTGTAAAAAACAATTTAAACATATTTGAAATTTGCCCATAATAAATATTCAGGATAACGATGATTGTGTTTCAGAATTAAATATAAGTTAAATCAGTCCACCATGCACACTCAGTTGGTGGTATTACGTCTTAATGTAAATTGATATCAGCATTATGTGAAAATGAGACTAAAAAATAACCACAATAAATAATATGCATGTACATTTCCAAATAATGTTTTAAAATACAAAGTAAAATGAACGAATAAATCCTAAGATAAACATCGAATCTATTTAATGCGTCGATTATTTGTTTAATTGTTAGCTAATTGTCGTGATATCTTGTTAGTGCAATAATTAATAATGAGAATAACGAGGCTAGTCTTTATAGTTATAATTATTACATCTGCTGTATAATATCGAATACCGTAGTATAAATTAGCTTTTTCTTTTTTTTTCGGAAGTTGGCACACGTAGTAAACAGGGGAAGAAGCCCCATCAAGTTTTGATCGCTGCACTCCATTTGCACGTTACTGTTATTGGTAATTACCCTTTTATCGCCATTTTTACGTTTCAAAATAAAATATTCGCCATTAAATTTTATTTTTATCATTTCCCAGGTGTTTTGAAATAATTAATACTAATGCTACTTACTAATGTATCGGCAGCTTTTCTTTGCCTCCTCTAGTAAATATGACTGCTAATGACATTCAGATGTGTTTACAGCATCTATAATATAGAAAGTGAAATTTAACAAATGATGGTTAAATTAAATAATATTTGTACCAAGCAGTCTACCGGTTTTTAGGTGGCTGTACTCTGTAAACATTTAAAGGTATTGTTTTATATATAAATGATTTATACACCTATTCGAAAGCATAAATGAAGGCTCCGATGTAAGTAAATAAGTGAACTTTTAATAGTAGTATTACTAGAATCATAAGCCACGGGGACAAATAAAATTTCCCGTAAAAAACTCTCAAAATATTAGCTCTTCCTATGGTTGAAAATTTCTAAATATTTTTCGGTGTTCCAGGAAAAAAGCTTTACGTTCCTTATAATAAAGCCGCGAATATTGCAGTAACACGTAATAAACGGAATTAAATATCTTAGCTACATTACAAAACTACAATGTAATTTTCAAAAATGTAAAAAATCTTTTTTAACCTTTAAACTAATGTTGGTTCATAAAATTAATAGATTTTAATCTAAAAACTATCTGAAATTTTTATTGATATTTGTGAACCGGGTTTCGTCTTTCGACATTTTTGAGGTATATGTTCGTAAAAGATGTGATATTGTAAAGCATATCAGAGACCTATTGATATGATTAATCAATAAAACTATAATATTTATTATTAAAATACTATTAACTTTTGAAAGATTTAAATATACGTACTCGCGTATCACAGGAATGAATTTAGTTATTAAGTTTGGTATTACAGCAAACATAGATGCTCGTATAAAGGAATTCCATGTTATAGAATTTGAACTCTGAATGAATACCTATTTAAGCAATATCTGTGCTCTCTATTTAGTATCAGCTATGACCTCTCCACCTGTCCAGAGGTTATCTCATCCAGTGGTTCTTTAATGACATATAAACAATCAGGCATTCATTAGAAGCAAAATCGTATTTCTAGGTATTTGAAATCACAGATCAATCCAGAAGCACATATATAATAAGTACACGTTGGAACATTATTCATGCTATTTTAATGAATTATTCTATTTAACATCTGGAATCAGTTGTCTTATTTGCGAGTTTGTGAGCCCTTTCGTATCAAAATTAGATGATTTAAATCCTGCAGTTTAACAAAAAATACAAGACTGGATATATCTCAGGTTGGACGACTGGCTGATTGAATAAGTATTAACACTGGAGATTTACACGGTATACATTCGATGCGGATATGGTATATGGTATTGTACATATATATGATTATATTTGCAATAAATTATGAATAAAGTATTTCACTAAAAATGTCATATTGTATGAAAGTTTCGTTTTTGTAAATAAAATATAATGTTTTGTATACAAATTGATAATGGTCTTATAATCGAAAAAAAACTAACGATAAAGCTGATTAAAAACTAAAATTATGATGTTATAGGTATTTTACATTTGTAATATTTTTATTATTAAAATCTAAAAATGCAGGACTGGTTGCCTATTAGGTTGAGTAATTGTCTGACA
>JAGVSQ010009917.1:0-13275 GCA_022683975.1 Rhyacophila evoluta
AACAGACTTAAATATATACATTCCCTAAATATGTTATGTGGAAAAATATTCATATATGAATATTTGTACTTTGTAGTGGATATTTTCGCGGCCCCCAAGAGAAATCCCCTGCGGCCCCCAATTTGGGAAGCACTGCTGTAGAGAATTTCCTTCTCTTAGCCAGTGAACCAGTTTTGAAGTACCGGATGTTAGCCTTTCGACCCCCTGCTGTTTGCTACAACTATTGAGAGTATATCTAGCCATGAGGAGGCTAGCAGGTAGGATTTGCTGGTATATGATTATCTCCACCTAATTATGTGAGCACATCTGCTGGCAATCGATCCACCCACGTGGGGACCTACCCTCCAGCCCTTGACCAGGCATAATATAACTTAATTACACTGTAATTAAACCCTAACAATAGCAAGTTGAAAATGAGTATGAAGGAAATTATTGTTAACTAAGAATAATTTAATACCCATTGGAGCATCACTGCTAGAATTGTTGAATGATATATTTCTTTTCATATCATGCATGCTTTGCCTTCTCAATTTCAAGTCATTTCTAGCCCTAGGACTATTTTTAAGCATCAAATTTAATTCTGCTTGTAGATCATCAGCGCGTGTCTGAAAAAATAAATAAACGCTATGAAGTACACTAACATCAACCCAATGTCCTAAGAAAACAGGGGTCAAGTAACCAGGATTAAAATTTATTATGGTAGTCATAATTTCTTTCACTGAACTATCTGTATAATGTTCACTATGCATTTGGACAGAGTACGGGCGAATGAAGCCAAACTTTCCAGGAATACACATCTCAGCCAGAAGATGATCACGGGCTACTTTTATCGATAGTATTTTTTGATTAACATACAATATTTTTACATCTTTTATTTGAACCTTTTGACAGATAATAAATAATAAGACATTTATTGTGATATTTATATAATCAAATTTCGAATTTGAGTAGTTGCCATCTGAACCGAGCATATTTATTTTTTCGACGTTCAATTGTTATTTCTTCTCCTAAAAACGTCAAATAAAATCAACATACAACAATTTATTTTGCATTACAATCAGTTAAAATTGTATCTTAATTTAGTTACGAGTTATTTAAATTATACATTCTAAATATTAATATTTTGCAATGATGCAACTGCTGTATGTATCAAATCTTCAATTAACACTTAAGTTTTGCTTCCATGCAGCTTAAGAAGTGAGTTTTCGTAATACAAAATTAGAAATACTAATGAAGCTATATCTTATGAGTATCTGCTCAATATTGTATGTAATGAAATTTGTGGTAGTAATGACAGTATAAACATTTTCAAATATATCATATTAGGTACACTACTGACACATATTTAATAAGAAAACACATGAAAAATATTGTTCTAACAATAAATCGCATATTTTTTTCACAAAATTCGACACTTTCAATACACCTAGTTATAAGACAAACTGACCTTCGATAAATCAGAATTACTTTTACCTAAAGACGAGCAGTACCTAGGAATTATGTAGTATCTGGGTAATAATTACGCGGCTGCAAATCTTAAATAAATTTTGTTCCTTTAAATGCAAAAACTTTTATCAGGGTTCTCATTCCATGTTCATTCCATTCATGTCCAAGAAATTGCACTTCTAGTGAAAATGAGGGTAAAACATCTGAGTGACAAGCTGTCAAGGCTAGGTAAATTTTGTTTGTTAGAATACAAAAACCTTTATTGGGGTTTTTGTTTCATGTTCATATTGCAAGTCTAGTAAATAAAATAGTTAAAACGCCCATAAAAACAGAGGATTACATCCGGTTCCCAATACATTTTGTCAGTTCGAGGAACAAAATCTTTTCATGTTAAATGAAACATGTTTTTAACAATTTTCATATTTGATTAGAAATTTTGTCTATTATATTGAGGTTCTACTGTATATGCCAAATTAACTTACTTGCAAAATGGTATTAATGGATGTGAGCTCAAGAAGTTTTCTCTCTTTGACTTCCAACTGCTGTTTAAGTAATTTTAATTCGCCAATTATTTTATCATGGTTATCTTTATAGACATTTAAAGATGACAAATTTGCTTTGAAATTTTCATTAACAAGTTCCGAGTTAGCAATTCTTCGAAGTAGTTCTTTATTCTCAGTTTGAAGTCTGTAAATAAAATTCAAAGAATATACTTCATGTAACTGCAACTATTATTTATACAATATATGACACAGATTATCGGCTCAATGGCCAATTGAATGAGCATATATACTTTTGAATTGTTTAGCATCAGAGGTTACAAGTTAGAGTTCTGTCGCTATATAAAAATTGAATATGTTTTAATGTGTTTTATTTACATGACATGTATCCCAACAGGATGAGTAATCCACTAATAACCAATCCTCTAGAAAAGCAGTCTGTTGGGACAAATCAGCTACATAGTGATTTGAGAAAACTTTTTAATAAAAATACCTGCATAAATCATCAGATATGGGTTTCATGTCTCGTAGTTTCCGTGACATATCATCAGTTTCCAGTTCTTTTTCATTTAGGAGAACTGACAAACCTTCGATATTAGAAAGCAGTGAACATCGTTCTTCTTCTTTATGTTTCATCTGAATATTAATATTTTCAATTTCTTGACTTTGGTTATATACTTTCAGGGTAAGTTCAGATATTTTCGACAGTTGAACATTTATGTTTGATTCTTTTTCTGAAATGTCTTTTTCCAATCTCATAATTTTTTTCATGTTTGCTTGAGATGATTCCAAGAGTTCATCGTTCACTTCTTTCAATTTCATAGTGTGACAAGCTATATTTTCTTTTAGAGATAAATTTTCTTCTGTCAACATTGATACAGTCACATTTGCATTATTATTTTCATCACGCAGCTCTTGCTTTACGCGATAAGATTCTTCAAGTTCACATTTTAATATGTCAACATGAGCCATTACTTCAGACTTGATAATTTCACCTGCAGAAATTCTCGATTCTAAACTGGTAACAGACTCACGCAAACTTTGAATCTCCATTTTGTATTTATTGTTCTCTTCTAATATATTATAATATTTTTTATCAGAATATTTATAATCATTTTCAGTCTTTGTTAATTGCATCTCTAATTCCTCGATTTTAGTAACATGTACTTTTAATGTGTGATTGAGTGTTGTGATAATAAGATTACTGGCATTGCCTTTATCTATTAAAATACTATTATTTTTAGTCAACAAATCAGCATCGTGTTTAATTGAACGAATTTCATCATCTTTCGTTATGATTATCTTTGAAAGCTTGGTTTCAGTTGTCATTAATGATGCCAATTGATCTTCCAAGCTATTTATGTGATGTTTGAGATTCATTAGTTCATTATTTGTTAAATTATTCTGATCTGTATTAGCTTCTTTTTGTGCTTCTAATACATTTACATGCATTCTGAGCTCCACTTCGATAATCTCCTTCGATGCCAACAGTTCTCTAAGTTGAGAATTCAAATAATTTTTTTCTTGAAGCAATATTTCTTTTAAAGAACGTTCACTTCTTAAATCTTCATTTATACTGGAAACATCATTTTTATAGTTGTCAATAGTCTGATTCAAACTGGAACACTGTTTATTCAACACATCTAATTGATTTTTGAAATCATTACTTAGATTTAGACTATCTATTTGACGATTGGCAATTTCATTTATTTTTGAATCAAGTTCAGATTGCAAAGACTTGGTAACTTCTTCGGCATGCAAAAGTTCTTTCTGAAAATTTTTGATGTTGCAGAGATCTTTTGATTTAATTGAATTGAAATATCGATTAAATAAATTGGCTAGTGTGGATTCAATGGATTCATTGGAAATTTTTTCATTGCAATTGTTGTATTCATAACTGTCATCTTCCACTTGTGATGATATACTTTGCATAATGTCATTATTATCCGTCAAAGAAATATTAAACACATTAACATAGCTGGTTTGAAGGGTGCTATTAATTGAAGATAAGATTGATTTTGGTAAATCAGTTATGATGACAGTTAACATGTTCAGTGTCTTTTTCAAGTCTATGTTTTCTGGACATTTACAATTTGATAAATAGCATACATATTTAAGCTCTTTTTCAAAAGATTTAATGATTTTACTTATATTTCCTAAGTTATCAATACCTACAACTTTAGAGCTATCTAAATTGACAGGTTTTATGTTTTCAAATAGACAGGTATCATTTTGCATTAGTAATTCTATATTGTGGGAGTTGGACTCATTGCTAGAATTTTGATACTCAATCTTCACCTGACAGGGCAATGTCTGTATGGACGCATTGGCTATAGGTATAACTGCTTGAACGGAGGAGTTCATAGTATTTTTTTCAATTTTCTGTTCATTGGATTTATTTTTATCTCTCAAAGCATCAACTTCTTCAAGAATTTCCATAATCTGCGTTGACAGCGAATCATGCTCATTTTGTAAAGCCTTGAATGCTTTCATGTCAAGCTCAAATTGGGAAATTTTGTTGATTAGGTCTACATTCTCACTGCATTTAGATTGGAAATTTTTCACCAATAGCTCATAATTTCTGACTTGATTTTGGATAATGTCTGTGGCAGAACCATCAGCAGTATCTAAAGTGGAATCTGCCATGTCTGTCTGACAACTTGCATCTTCCAAATTATTTTCAGAAAATTCTTCAATAACCTGCGATGACTGATCAATTTGCTGATATTTATTATTAAATAATTGGAATGAGATATCATTGGAATCTCTTTCATACAGAGTCTGATTTTGTAGTATTGTCTGCAGGGCATATAGTTCTTGACTAACATGTGTAACAGTGGAAGCAGAGAAGGCATGCAAATTATTATGATAATGCTGCATGGCAGCAAGTCGCGATGTCAACAGAGTAAATTCTGCCATGGAGACAAATTGATCACTGCGTTGTCCTAAAATTTTCCTTTGAAGTTCTTCTGACTCTTTGACTAATTGTTCTATTGAAAATCTCACTTCTTCCATTTCATTTGTAAGAGATTCATTTTTCACTAATAATTCATCTCCTTGATCAATTCTTTTTTCGATCTCTCCAATAAATAGTGAGTGTAAGGACAGAACATTATCTAAATGAGTGATCTTATTATCGTTAACATGAATATTATATTGGAGGTCAAGAACACTGATCATATTTAATTT
This sequence comes from Rhyacophila evoluta, assembly GCA_022683975.1. Taxonomy (NCBI): domain Eukaryota; kingdom Metazoa; phylum Arthropoda; class Insecta; order Trichoptera; family Rhyacophilidae; genus Rhyacophila; species Rhyacophila evoluta. The sequence goes on from JAGVSQ010009917.1 coordinate 5,136, forward strand.
TCGACATATTTCCATGATGTTGCGTTCAATTGTGGCTAAAACTACAGAATAGTTTTCAACATCAAGATTTTTACTATTAAAGCTTTGTTCTAGGTTAATGGAATTAGTTGAGTAAACATTGAATACATTAACACTGGATTTCTCATCCGTTTCAATGTTGTCAAAGGAATAATTCTCTATAGCTACACATAGTCCTTTCCGTGTGAGTTCTGAAAACCAATCTATAAAAGATTTCATGTTATGCATCTCCTCACATTCGCAAAAAACAATATCCTTGAATTGTGATAAAACAGAATTGAATTCCATCAACTCTTTTTTCACAATTTGTAATAGATTTCTCATTTCGTTATTGGTGTTTTCGAGTACTGACACTTTTTCTTTTAGTGTTTCGCTCAACTCGATTTCAGTTCTGAGAGAAGCATTAAGTTGTATTATTTTATCATTCATTTCAGGCGTATCATACGCTGATTCTGATAAGCTTTTGGGAGTTGACATTCTCTTTGTATCTAATTTGAATTTAATTGGGGACGGTAACACCGCTGACTTTCTTCGTGATTTTTGGACGTTTTCTTTGTTATTCTCCAGATTGTTTAATATATTCTTTTGAACTTCAAAATTCTTATTATTTAGTATTTGTATATTTAAACCCTCAACTAACAATTTATTTTTTTGAGTTTCCTGTTTAAAGTGATCTATTTCTCTTCTAAGATCGATAATTTCATTCCTATCAAAATTTAATTCATCATTTTTATCAAGATCACTCTCCAGCCTGGATATGTTATTATTCAAAATTACTATTGAAGATTGGAGATCAGATATATTTTTTGACTTACTTGTGATAGTTTCCTCATATTCTACAATCTTTTTCAAAAGGCTATTGTTACAATCTTCTTCAACTAATAATTTTTCGATTAAATCATTATTTTCCGTCTTTAGTTGGGATACTTCAACCTGAGAAACAGTCTCATTTTCAAGTTTTGACTGTAAAAGTGCTATTTGATTATTTAGAGAATCATTCTTTTGTTTAAGATCTGACAATTCATCCAGTTTATTTGTCATTAATTCGTGAGCATCGATCTGTTTTAGAAGTTTTTCAGTATTTTCTTCCACTAATGATAACTTTTTGACGATAATATCATAATCACTCTTAAGTTGATTTAATTCAATCTGTGAATTTCGCTCATTTTGCTGAAGTTCAGATTGCAAATTAGTTATTGTATTATTCAAAATTTCAATTGTATTTTGAAGTTCAGGTATATTTGTAGAAGTTTTCGCAATAGCTTCTTCTTGTGCTTGAACTTTTTCTAGCAGCTCGTTGTTATATTGTTTTATTTGAACCGTTTCAACTAAGGATTCCATATTTTTCTCAAGTTCATAACGCAAAGTGGACAATTCGCCATTCAATGTATCTATTGAGGCTTTGAGTTGACATATTTCACTGACATTATTGGCAACAATCTCTTCACTGACTGCAATATTTTTGAGAAGTTCTTTGTTGTTTTTTTCAACCAATGATAGCTTTTCAGTTAAATGTTCATTTACTGTTGTCAGTTGATTTATTTCAAAACAATCAGTTTTCTGATGTGGAGATTTGATGCTACTTAAATTAGTATTCAAAATCTCAATCTTCAATTTTAGCTCAGATATTTCTCTCGATTTATTTAAAATATTTTCTTCAGCGCCGAGTTGGATGTTAGTGATCTCGTCAGTATTTCTTTGGATACACTGCTCCTTTTCTTTTAATTTCTCATCTTTCACTGCTATTTCTGTCAACATATCACTAATCTGGCTACCAGCAGATTGTAATTTGGTATTCAATTCTTCAATTTCAGACTGTTTTTCATCTAAACTTAACTGCAATGCTTCAGTAATGTTTACTAAAGCAATTCTTTCTTCTTCATTTCTTACCAACCGTTTATTAACATTGTTACAATCATTTTTAGCACTTTCATATGAGGAAACTTCTTTTTCCAACAAATCTATTGACCGACTTTTACATTCAATTTCTGTATGAAGATATGATATGACTTCTTCACTTTCTGCCAATTTCTTCTCAATAGCAACATATTTTTCGTTCAAACTATCAAATTGCATTTGTAATTTCACTAAGGAGTCTTGTGATTCAGCAATAATTTTAACCTGTTCCTCCATTTTCAATTCGTACAGGGCTTTATCTGATGACAGTTTATTAATATTATCCTTAGATGCAAACATAGAAGCTTTTAGTGTTTCATTTTCGCTTCTAGCAGATGTCAATTTCAAAATATCTGACTTTAGCTGATCAATTTCAGAATTTTTTAAATCAATTTCCAATTTGAAATTATTTATTTGTGTTGTAAAATCAGTGTTTTCAATCTTCAATAAACTCAATTTATCATCAAAATCACTACTGCCATTATTTAATAGAGCTTCTTTTTCCATATGAGAGATAACGTTACCACCATTATTTACACTAGAAACCAAAGAAGATGGCAAATCAAGGCTTTCTACGAGGCTAGATTCCCCATCACTATTGATGGCTAAAGAAATATCTTGAGACATATTTAAGAAGTTATGATAAAAAGAGTTTTGTTGTGAAGTAGGATTACGATTATCTCCGCGTGCTTCTTTCAGACTCGAAAGTAATTCATTTTCACGTTTCTGACTTCTGTCTTTCAACTGATCCATTTGAAAAAGGAGATCTATATTTTCACATTGAAAAACATTAATTTTCTTTTCACTTTCCGCCTAAAAAATAAATCAATATACATTATTAAAAATTGTTTTTGTATCGCTGAGAACACAACTCCTTAAAAAATAAAAATTTATCAGCATTACCTTCAGTTTTTCAGCAAGATTTCTTTCTTCTGTCAGAACTTCAATCTGTTTACCAAGGATTTCAATTTTGTCAACATTCTCCATTAACTTTTCTTGAGACAAAGATTGTGATTGTCTTAGCTCGCATATTTGTTTTATTAAATCATTCTGAAATGGGATTCATTTTGTAAACCATTAATCACTCTTAAATTAAATATATCGCGTAGACAGCCATAATTTAAAATATATAAATACCATTTCATAGGGATATTTCTGTTCCAGAGATGTCAATTCTTCAAGTTCTGTAAGTTCTCTGCGGATGTAACGATTTTCTCGCATCAAAATGCAAGGCGGTTTTATCTGGTTAGCTGTAATTAATTAGGTAATAAATATTTCATTCTATAATACACCCATTCTCTCAATTATTAATAATTCAAATGATATTTTGATCATTTAAACTATTTGAATATAGAATATTAATTCATTCTTCATTCTTTACTCCATAAAATGTTAGATAGTCCAGTCAAAAAATTTTAGCTTATTAACACATTCGCTGCGACATTTATTTATAGCATAGTATATTGACGCCCCAGGGGCGTCTTTAGCAGCGAACGTGTTAAGGTAACCCATACAAAAGAAAAAGGGTGACCAATTTAAATAGAATTCTGATATCAAAAGTAATAAATTAACATTTTTTAAACGATATCTGTTATAGTATTTTTAAGCTTTATTACAAATGTCCTGTTGATATTGTATGTTTCTTATAATTTACATAAACAATTTATTTGTTGCCTCATCGGCGGCAAAGAGATTAGCTTGCGCGCTTCAGAGCTAAAGGTCGTGGGTTTGATTCTCACACCTAATGAATTTTAAAAAATCCAAGATGCAAGATTGGTTGACCAATGGATTGAGCAATTGGCTAACAATCGATTCTCAAAGAAAACATAAAATCTGTTTAAAAAGACAAGTTTTGAGATTGCGGAGATCCATATATTCCATTTCTGGAGTGGACATCTGCACATCATGTAGATCTGTATGTTCTACTTTTGGAATGGATATGGTAAAAAAATTAAATTAAAATACATACTATAACATTTATGAGTAGGAGAGCATGACGGTGATTTTTCAGATATGTTTGAGTCATCTGAAAACAAAACAATTATAATATATTTAGCAAAATTCAAAATATTATTGTAAAATTGCTTGCTAACACAACATTGACCAATAACGACCCTGTTAAATAGAGTTGATTCAGCATAAGCATTTTAATTGAGTTGTAAATTGTGAAAAAAACTTCAATCAAATACTTTCTATGCATTAATTTATCCATTGTAGTCCTAAGAAGTATTATGAAGAGTCTAAGTATTTATGATAGTATTAAAGCAAGTGAAGTCACAATATTTTAGGATTTTATTTGTTCTATCGTATTTGTTATTTTTGATGATTTATTCTGATAAGCTTGAGTACAATGACAATAATTAATGTTTCATTGTTTGAAAATTTACACTAAAAATAATGCATAAAGGCTCAACCATTCTATAGGCCCAATTACCTGGTACAGGGTATCTAAATGTAATATGAAACAGATCAAAATTTCTCAAGTACAGTGGTACCTTGACTTATAAGCTTGTAACTCAAATTACTCATGTCATGTCAATTTCTCCTATTGAAATGAATACAAATGCCGATAATCCATTTTGGACCCATCAAGAACAATGCATTTTTTGTTGCTTAGGATATTTTGTTTTTAAATAACAAAGAAAGTTTTATGCTTTTAAATTAATAATAATATAATAGTTGTAAATTTATCAATATAATCATAAAAATACACTATTTAAAAAACTATACACCTTACTCAAATGAAATCACAGGAACTTGCCCGTAATCCCCATTTTACAAATAACTGATTGTTTAATAATTGCAGTGATGACCCAGATAACATCTAATAAATAACGTCAAATGCCACACTTACCAAAGTTGCTATTTTTCTGTAGGATATTGATATTTGACATGTGGTAAAATTTTTATCTATTCATCAACAGATTGTAGAATTGTACACAATAAAAGCTGAAATAAATATTTGATGGATTCCTATAACGTTGATATGAACTCACAAGTTAATTCGTCCATAGTTTAACGGTATGCAGATGCAATTTTCAGTGAGTGAGCTCGTAACTCAAAGCAAAAAATTGGCTGAGAATTGACTCGTATATCAAAAATTCATTAATTTGTACACTAGTAAGTCAAGGTACTACAGTAAATAAAATTGTATTATGTATGATAGCATGAAAATATGTGTCTAATTTAATCGTAACCTGTAAGTTTGAGCCTGCATATGTAAAATAATGGCCTGCAGACAAAAAAAAGTTTTAGTCAATAAATAGGCTAGCTAATGAAAGAATTTAAATTAATAATTAAAAACTATAAATTAATAGTTAAAAACCATAAATTATTTGAAATAACTCCAATAAAACAAAACATTCACCTAAACAAATAACCTCATCGGGAGGAAAGAAGTTTTTGCGCTCTTTCGGAGTGGCATCACCAGGACATGAGGAGGTAGAATCACGGTGACTTAAAACGCTGTCATCTCTCTCTGTTACATTTGAAAGTCTTTGCATTCTAAGTTCATTGGTGGACTGAAATCTATGGAAACAAAAAACGATACTGTCAAAAGTAATTATGCATAATATATTAGGTCATGCTGAAAGAAATCGCTCTCATTTGAGTTTAGTTTGTGTCCAAGCACGGAGAAAGAAACATCTGTGTGAGTTTTTTTCTTGTTGTATGTTTTTTGCAGCTTTATTTTTTGTGTCATAAATTTTATTTTATTATTAAGGGTAAAAATGTCGAAGCGATACCAATGAAGAACATATTTGAAATTTTATGCTGGTTTTTTTAGGATTAGGATTTGAATGTGATCAAGGCCACAAACACAATCGATGAAATTTATGGACCAATCCTAACGATAAACAGATACCAATTTTGGTTAGATGCTTTAAATCAGATGACAGAAAATTACAGGATGCCCCTAAATCAAGATGAGCTACAAATTTTGATGAAAATATGTTATGATCTTAAATTGAATCATATCCTCATCAACCAATTGGAGAATCATCAAAGAAACTCTCATCTTCAACATAAATTGTACACAATCATTTAGCCCTAGGCGAAACGATAGCTGTGGAAGTTCTACTGCGTCCTCCATATTCCCCAGATTTACTTAGTACCTTCTGATTACTATCTATTTCAATCTTTAGAGTATTCGTTAAAAGACAAAAAAAAAATTAAAATATAGATGAAACCAAAAATCATTTGGATCCATATTTTCAGTCAAAACCAACAAGTTTCCATAAAAAGGAGATAGAAAAATTGCAGGAGAGGTGTTGTTGAGTTAGTTGTTAATAATAAAGGCAATTTTAGTTTATATTGTTTTGTGTAAAAAAATAAAAAAGATAAAAGTTTTAAGTTGAAAAAAAAATGGATTTCAGGATGACCTAATATAAGAAAACAAATAATATATTTAAAATAATTAATTAATATTTTAATAAAAGACGATAATATATTTATTCATTCAGACCTCACTCAGTTTAAACCAAATGCCATTTATTTAGCATATGTATTGTACTATACCATCGCTGCTATATGGTAGTGAATTATAGCACACAATAATGATTGAGAAAAACCGTTTGTTTACTGAGATTTGAGAATAAATTCTTGCGTTGAATACTGGAGATAGGGTTTGAGTTGTGAGTGATTCAGTTTTACTTGCTTTTTTTAAATTCCTCTACTTTTGTACATATTTTAGGAGCCTATTATGTACGAAAGCCAAGGACTGCCTGTATTTCAGTAAAATTACCAGATTATATGGCTGTCATAAGTGTTTCAGAGTTAATTTCATCATTAGGGGTTTTCATGTAAGTTTGAAAAAGAGTCATTTTCAATATGCACTAAATTATTAATAATATTTGTTATGTGAACATGTTTTTGAATGACAGTATGTGATGAATTTGTAAAATATAACTTTTCAGTCCTAAAACTAGTTATTTTTACCTGTTGAATGTAAAATCAGTCTGTGCACAATCTTCCTGGATTGGAGTGAGGGAGGACATAGAATGTCGGGGAGCCGCCCAAGTCTTCCTGCGTTGGGACTCTACTTTTGAGGCGGGTGCGTACACAACATAGCCCATCAGGATTTGATTCTTCATTTTCGCAATCTGTTCCTGCATTTTCATCATATCCACCTGAAAAAGTAATACATTACTGACACATTGTCATTATAGGATTGATTTATTGAATAGCCACGGTGCATATTTAAAAAAAAAACATGTTTTCAGTTAATTAGACAGTTTATACAATATTATATACTGTAATTTTATTCTTCCACAATATACTAATAATATGGCTTAAAAAAATCGCTCAGATACTTTCATGAATTTACCTGTATGTATTTAAATGAGATTTGTTTTTCATCTCCGGAACATTTATTTGGTCTATTTGAGAAACCAATCCTACGATGTCATGTATTTATTTGTGCAATAGGTGATTTTATATATATTCTTTGATAGACAATTTACTATAAAAATTAAATGAGTCACGGAATATTCTCAAGATAAAAATATTTTTGAGATAATATTATAATTCCCAAATTTGTTAAACTCTCAAAATTTATCCGAAGCCGATGTTCACATTAACAATATCTAATGTTGTTACCTATACTGTAGTTCGATTAAGAATAAAATATTTTTTTGTTTATCCATGTTATTTTGTTCATATTGTCATGGGTGAAAATTCGAATTTTATTAGGCAGTTAATTCACGTGTTACATAATGTGAGACTTTTACACTTGCAATTAATTCTTTATAAGGTGTGATAACATAACACGGTTTTACAATAACTACCGATTTGACGTTCTAGCGCTAAATAAAAGTGATAAAAATAGTATCATGGTATTCAAATGACATTTTCTCCAAATTTCATGTTACCACTTTCTGGTTTCAAGCCCTCAAATTATAAATGCAAAGTCGAATTGATTGTCTGACAATGATCAAACTTGCATTCAATTTTTACACCAGGATTTATCATTTTTACTCCGTAACAGTGTGAACTTCTACAATGTGGAAAAGGAATGGTGAAAGGTATTCATCATGGATGTTCCATAATCACAAAATTGTACTATCGAGAGGTTAACTCAGAGGTTCCCAATCTTTTTCGGTTCACGGTTCTCTTAAAACATCAATTATCCCGCGGCTCCCTTAACCACTTAATTGCCACATGTTTGTAGAAACTGCGCGCCGGTACGCCACGTATTTTCAAAAAAATAAAAACACTACTTTTACTAATG
>JAGVSQ010009918.1:0-10794 GCA_022683975.1 Rhyacophila evoluta
CGCGTGGCCTACAGACAGAATGACACTCTGAAGTTAGGTATGCCGTGCCGGCCACTAGTGACCGACACGGCCCAATTGAAATACCTTGCGATGGCCGACATGGCGATCGTCAATAATCAACGTGTTAATCATTGTATCATTATTACGAGTCTCAAACATATAATTAAAATAAATAATTTAATATATTCTGGTATAATTATATATTTAAGGTCTTAAAGTACTTAAAGAAAAAAAAATCTTCGTTCGATTCTCAGTCTTATAGATAGAATTAAAGCGTGTATTTCTTTTCTTTTTTATTCTATATACATATCTATACATATCCGCTCCCTATTTGAAGAATACGGAAGAATGCTTAATACCCGCCGGTCTTCCAAGACGCCAAAATCCCACCGATCAAAAGAAGAGACAAAAAGGATTCAGGCTTTCCGGAAGTATTCGTGGCCAGTTCCAGCGCCGCTGTTAAGCTTTTTAGGTGACATGAAAGTGGCCTATCCGCTCCTTTATCTCCGTGTTCTTAATAAAGTCACTCCATCTCACCACCAATATTCGACACATGCATCTGTTCTAAAAGCTAAATATACGAGTCTTCGTCAGGTGCCATGATTTGTTACCGATAGTATACATGTCAGAGACCAAGTACCGCAACGCCACCCAGACATAATAATAATTTAAAAAAAAATATTTTATAATACCGTGAAAGCTCTTTAAAGTAACCGTATTATTTGTTGTCATGTAAAATCCAAAATATATATTTAATAGACAATTATTTGTTTCATATAATAATATCGGTGTTGTTTTTCGGTTAGTTTTCTATGAATAATCAAAATAGAAAAAATGCTGTGCATGGGTTAATAAGGCGTCCTTATAAATAATACCGCATTGCGTAGAAATGAGGTTTTGTTGCAAGAATCACGATTTGGTAATAACGTTGTTCTCTATAGCTTTATCGCCATTTATTGTTACACATTGGTTATTGGAAAATTTTGTTGGAAACGATATTTCAAATCCAGACCCTATGTTATTTGGAAAACGTGTTTGAATACCTTAGCAGTCGTTAGAATTTTTCCAAGAATTTTAAGGCTCAGGAATCACGACTCGTATTTTAAGCTACTTCAGTTATTGTAGAAATAATACGGAAAATAAAAAGCCATTTTATAGAAATTCGTTAACCAATTTTCCATATAAGATTTTGCGTAGGTGTTAGATGAAAAATATACAGCTCTATTTAAAAAATATTTTACTGTACACACCACTTTAAAAATATAAATTTACTCGCTGTGTACACAGTATTTTTATTTTTTAATACTTCAATGAGACTAAAATTAATTTATTTCCTGTATAAAGTAAATATAATTTCACCAGCCATCCACTTTGACATAAATGTCAGTGCGTTTGATTTGTGATCAAAAGAGAAAAAAGTCAGATTATATTTTTATTGAAAAAACCATTTGAAAGGATTACCGTAACTTACACTTGTATTCTCTAAATACTCTTGTGAATTATAACACCCAACAAAAGCTTAAAACAAACTGTGTGTAACAGAACAAGTTTTGAGGACGAATGCCTGCGGCGGATGTTATAGAAATACTGTACTGTAATTCTGTTTCTAAAAAAGATACAAGGGCACTGTCTAGAATAGGAATGCTCGGATGTGACATTAGAACTTTTCACAATTTACGCTAGACGCCTTAAAATAATATTTGATTTGTCACGTCTTAGAATAGGTCTTGTCAATTACGTATAAAATATAGTCAGCTGTTGGTATAGCCAGGAAATATTCAAAAACATGCTCTGTTTTCAATAAAATGTATTCCACTTGTTTTTTTTTTACATCGTTGATATATGACTCGTACGATTAAAAATATGAAATATATAAGAGGTTTATTGAAATACCCTTACTTTATCGAAACATTTTTGTTCTATATTTGAGGTTATTAATAATTCATCTTTTGGCAAATAGTGAAATGACGGAGAATAAATATGATATCAATTTAAGAAATGTATAATTAAGTTTTTTTTATGTCACATGTATAATCCAATATTTAAAAAATGAAGCGTTGAATAAGAAATTAAAATTGACATAATTTTATAAAAAAAGTACAAAATTTTTTCACAAATATCGACATATATTACATCGAGGGTATATAAAGGAACTAAAATAGATTCCATGACTATTTTATTGCTGGCGAAAAAGTTCGAAATTTCGTACATTCCAAACCCACATAAAATTTAAGTATCAATGAAGCGAAATGAACTATTACAATATCTCAACCGATATAAAGTAATAAATTACGACCGTACCTATAGAAAATTGAAAATTGACGATAATCCCAAAATGGAAACCTTAAATTAATCCTTTCTAGTGGGAAAACTCATTTTTATATCAGGAATTTCCGATCGAATCTCATTTTTTATCAGTATACTTTGGATGATTTTGATGGTATTTTTTGTTCTGAAAAGGTCGTCATCATAAAATACTAAAATTCAATTAATTTTAGGAATTTTTATCACTTCAAAAAATTACAAAATACGTTTTACGGAATAAAAAAAAATATTAATATAATAAATTCAAAGATATCAGAAAGATAATATCTTTCTATTACAATGAAATAACTTCACAAAAAGTTAACTGTATGTTACATACTTTGAACATAATAATATCTTTCAACCATGACGCTGATGTTTATTAAAGAAAACTTACAAAAAATACTTGTCTTAAAAAATAAGCACCACAGATTTCATGATACATCACATGAGATTGAAACTAGTTCGTTATGTGTAATGTAGTACACGACTAATATATGGCGTATGTAAGAAAAGTCTGACATATATCTGAATGCGTTGAAGTTATAATTTTCTCAATATTGTCCATGATTAAATTATATGTTAAATAGTTATACTGAGAATAAAATGTTACGCAGTATTTTTTACTTAATAATTATAGTATTAAATTAAAGTATATTCGTTAGTGTGTCGCATAGACTAATAAATAGAAGAATAATAAATAAAAAGCTTCCTCTGCTGAAAAAGCTCTAGGTATCTAATTAAAGTTTCATATACATCGGCAATGATACGCGGAATTAATTTAATGTTATTATAAGAATCTGAAAAAAATGTAATACTTTGGCAAATTTATGAAATTTATGTATGATATTATAATGAAGTTTCAGTTTTTTTCTAAAAAAATGACGGAAATAATATTATCGTCAATTTCGGAGCCATCTATATTTGATTTTTTTGTATAAATCTTAATAATCATAAAATACATCGAGTAGGTTTTTTCATTACATGAAAAAAAATGATATCGTTCGATACCATTCCGTACCAGTAGGTGAAAGTTTTTATGAACATAAGATTATTATGTATTCAAGTTGTATAAGTCTATTCGGAATGTAGCAATAAGGCAAAATTAAAGCTAAACGAAAAATCGTGAAAAAGCTTAGTTACATACGATGAAAGAAATAAGCGATTACCGGGAAAGGATGCCATAATATGTTATTATGGTAAAATAATATCGTGCTAAATTATTGCCGAAAGCACTTTTTAGCTCAACTTAATTTATGGGCAATTTTGTAATGGGGGCGTTAAAAATAATAGTCCGGCGTACTATTTCTGCGGGAGAAAAATTAAACCAACAAGCGCTTTCAAATCGTCCATGTTGATTAAGGTCTATTCAATAAATATTTCAATCAAAATTTATTGAGAGAGCTTTAATTCACCAAAGGCATTTAATTTTAAAACGACGGAAGGTTATTTTAATTGGATTAACCATACAAAAGTTTCTTATAAAATAACATGCAGAGCTGTGGCATTAATTAAATAGCTAATTAAAAGTGATGAAATATACAAGATTTATGTATGGTATATTTTTATATTTATTGTAGACTCTAAATACTATCAGAAAAATACTAAAAAGTTTAACAATTGATATATCTCTTAAATTAAACTTATCACACTTTCACCTTTTGAATACAAAATAAAAAAATATGTACTTATTATCTGAAAATCTTTAAAATAATTGAAGAATAATAAATACAGATAAAATAATATGAATTATTTAGCTAACTATTTAAAAAGTCTTTCATATTCGTATTTGAAATCACTGTCTTTAGAAATTTGTCGAAAATATATATAAAATAAATATTTGAACAAATCAACTATTATTATATTAGCTCACATATTTCGATTAAAATAAAAATATTATGTGTTTATACAATTTTCTAAAAGCACGATTACCACTGTACAAAAGAACATTTCGACAGCTGTCGTCAAACTTCTGTTAATTTCCTTTAAACAACCTCATTATTCTCAGTTCTTTGAGCATAGTTGCGGTGACCCTTTATCAAAAGGACACAATGACTTTTAGGTTTTGTTTTGCTTGTTTTGATTTTAAATAGCACAATGTATTTTATTTAAATGTATGAATATTTAAATAAAAAATAAAATCCGTTTATTTCATACACATTATATTAGGAATAACACAATTTTTAGATTATATATAGAGTTGAACTCGATAATATATAATAATAATAATATGGTTTTAGTAAGTGAAGAATTGGAATTATCATGAAAAACCATTAATGATTATGAGAGAAGCTGAACAGTTATTTTACAGTTAAGTCTGCATACACTTTTTATATATACTGGACAACGAACATAATTTTACTGTGATTTAAACATATATTATGAATAGAAAACCACAGCATTGTAAACTTGTACTTTATGATATTTTGATGATCAACATTTTTTTAATAATCGGTCAACCAATGTAACCAAAAATAAAGCATACACAGATTTTACTACAATAAAACAAAAGTTATATGCAAGAAATTGAAAAGTACGAATAACACTGGTAATAAAAGAAAAAAAACTTCGTAAAATATTAGTGAGTTTTGGTTTGCACTATAAACATTTTGATCACTGTGCGGTTACTTTAATGAGTCGCTCAGCTAACGTCATTAGATATAAGTGTAAAAGTTATACGAATGTGCTTAAATTTAATAGTAGCAATATTATTAAATATGCACTGAAATAAGCCACGGAGCCTGATTTTGAGTTATAGCACGTGATAATTATTGTGCAGCTTACCTACGTATATACATCCAATGTAATTTTATACTTTCACACTAGGACTATTAAAGATGGGTACGTTTACAGAATAATGAATTCATTAACTTGGAGGTAAACCATGATAAGTCTCAAAAACCTTTTGTTGAGAAGTGACAAAAGAACTGGGATTTAAAATGGTATGCTTACCTGTACGCCTATATAAAACGTGATACGGTGTCTCGTTGACTTTTTATGGGTTTAATGTGAGATTGTTTATGTTAATTAAAGGCTTAGAATGTGCTGAACGTGCTGGAACTATACTACAGTACATGGAATATACTCCAGTTCATGAATAAATATAATTTTTAAAACATACTTATTATGTATAAATTCTAAATTTTACGATTTAAGTTTCAAAGTCTCATGTACATGAAATAATAATGGCGCTTGAAATAAATATGTTAGAATATATTTCCAAGTCTACCACCGAGTATGAATGTCTGTTTTCATCAAAGAATTATAAAATTATTCATAAATCAGTGCAAACTAGTTATAAAATCGGTAAACACAAAAGCAACTAACGATCGTTATGCTATAGTATACGCTAGCATGATTTGCGTGGTAGATGCCAGATTTTTTTTTAATCCTAACTCATATCTGTAATTTTGTAAATGTAGTTATTCAGCATTAATTATTGGATATTTTTTAAATATTAAATCGTATTATTTTATACCATTTATTGGTGTGTTTTTGATGTGTTGATGTTGGAATTATATAATATGTCTTAACTATGCTTTCGTTAACCATGTCTTCATATTTAAATGTCGTAACGAACGTGAGGCACTTTTGAAATTGCCGGAAGTGTCTTTCTTTCGTGAAGCTTTCTAAGACCTTAGTTGGCGTATTTATGTAATATATGCCGTATTAATATTTAGTCTTGTTAAAGAGAAATCCCTTGAACGCTGTAATTGCAAGTAGAGATTGTGATTTTCGAGAAACTTTTGATTTTTTTTTCGAGTAATTGTTTATGAGTCTCGAGAATTCAAAGTGATTAATCATGTATTGTTTCAGTGCTTAATTTAAAATGACCAAAAAATGAATGTGCGATACTCATGCTAAATTTTGAAAATATTTGATTTTCTCGAGAACATTACGTAGACAAAATTCTCTAATTCTCGAGATTTACAAATTAAAAATGTCGAGAATTCACAATCGCTAATTGCTGGCTTCCTAAAATATAATATATCGTAAAAAAAACTAAAATCTGATACGATAAAATAGAAAGCCATCAAAATATATTCAAATATTATTATAAATAACAAGACCAGTGCCTCAATACCAACAGTTAATGTGCACTTAATGGTATACCATAACAGAAATAATGAAAAAAATTATAGTAAATTAACATATCTGCATTTCATTAATTCCTGTCATTATTATCTATCATTATAACGAATGAAAAATAAAAAAAATAAAGTTTCAAAAATAGTTAGTAAACATTTATATTGGTTATAGGTTTTTTATATGTTGTCAAAATATTTCTAACGCACACGCATATACATGAGCACACACCCACAGGCACACACATTTTAAAATTTATATTCCTATTATTTCAATCTTATGACGTTAATATAATTTTCAAAAATGTTTAAATTCTTAAATTTAATTATTATTACACTAAAATAATTAAAATTCTTTTTTATAGTATTCTATCAAGACAGATCTTCTGATCGTAAATATTCGTACTAACTGCCGGATTAAAAATACAATGAACTGCTGGATGTCCAATGGATTGAGCAATTGGCTGACAGCTAATTTTAATAGATTAATCACGATAGTCTTGCCTCCAAGCTCTGTCAGCTTGGTTTTATAAAATCTTTTACTTCGTTATGTGTAAAATTACCGTTGGTAATGAATCCACAATGCTTTTTGTAACTCGGCGCCTCGTGTATAACCAGTTTGGCAATATTACCTGAAGATTTGCAAAACAGTGGATAAAAATTGTTAAACATAACATTATATCTGGCGTACTTATCATTTGTTTATTCTGAATACCACGTTTAATTATAATATTTCAGCACATATTGTGCAAAAGCACATTTGGCTAAATATTATTAGTTATGTTTAAGGGCGTCTTTTTGTGGCATACCGCCCAGGGCTTTAAGAGTTAAACATATACTAACGAAATTAGAATGGATGCTTTCAAATGAAAACACTCCCTTGTTCTTTATAAAGGGTTGCTATTATTTTAACCAAGTTAAATGTAAGCTCAAGTAACGAGAAGCTTTCAGGTAGTATGTGCTGCACACGTCGACTACTAAGGTTGTGGTAAAAGATTAAAAAATAATATGAGGAATGTAACATCTCATGCACGCTGTATAAAATAAAAGTATATATTTTAAACTACAAAAGACTTTCTAAGAAAACTAAAATGGAAAGTATTATAAAATGTGTTCTGTTTAAATGTAATAAATAGTTTGTTGCACTGAATATTTTCTAGCTTTGGCAGGAGACTGGAAAACTAGTAGTATCCTTTGGGGCCGATAGAATTTTTATTGAAATCCCGTAATTACAAAAGATTTACGTACATAGTACCTAATTAATTAATAACAATTTTCGTAACAGAACCTATAAAAATAAATCTTCAAATGCCGTTTAATTTGTCGCCAATGTTGCAGAAACGCGTAACTCGATTTGTTGGCTTAAGTCTCTTTTTAAAGTATAGTTTTATTCTTGACGCTCTCTCGTAAGAGTGGTACAGTTTTTCAATAATATATATGTTTATAAGAGTTGTAACAAATAAATGTCAATTCAAAAATGTGGCAATGATATAGGAAATTGCAAAAAATTAAAATATACTCTACAAAGGAACTTAAACCAAAAAATCGAGTTACGTGTTCCTGAAATATTGGCGGCGAATGCTATATATTCGAAACGAATACGGTTGAAAAAAATATTTTTTTGATGTTTTGAGTATTTAAAATATTTATTTATAAAACAATTCGAATTTAATCTAAACTGCTTAGAATCAAAAAATAGTTAAGTGATTTTGTCGATACTCTGATTGATATTATTATAAAAGTAAATTTTATGATTATAAATCATTACTGTCATTTTAAAGATACAAACAATAAATAAAAAAAAACTGTTTTATCAAACGCTATCTACAATTAGACATAAATAATGAATACAAATTTTATTCCATTTTCATTTATTTATTAACTTTCTGTTACATACTTTAGATATTTTTTTATTCTTAGTGTATTAATAGATTATGTTTAATAGACCACGTGTAAGATAAACAGTAGGTAGTCTTTTACGTAAATATTTCTAAGTTTTTAACGAATTAAATAGTGTTTGTGGCAAAGGAAGAGTAATATATTTGTTTCAGTAGAAACATAATTTCAGGCTACAATAGATAAGTGTCTTCAGAGACCTATTTAAAAGTATTAGTTGTTACCCACTGGTAATATATTATTGCTATACGAAGTCCTTTACTACACACATTTTCAATATATGACCATGAATACATGCTTTTGAAATACAGAATATCATAAAATATTAATACAATATGTATACGTTCTAGCGGTTTTTTAATATTATATAAAATGTATTATATAAAACCAAGAAAAAATATTTTTCAAGCTTAGAAAATAATACTTTTCTATTTCTGTCTGAACTGCCAAAATAATTTACTCTAATACTTTTTATATTTCTAGAAGAAGTCAATGAAAAAATCTTGCAAAAATTCAATTCGGTAGCAAAAATGTAATGATTTGATTCAATTTAAAGGTTACCAAGTAAATATGTGTAATTTTACGATGTAATTGTGTTTTTTAATTATTGAAATCGTATCACTGTAAATGTTTTCAAATTAATTAATTTTACGAAAGAAATATGTGATTTTTTTAACGCCGAAGATGAGCTTTAAATTGATTTCAAAATATCGTATTCATACTCTTTAATCTTTAATGTATTTTTATACCGGAACTTAGTTTTAGTTTGTAAAATCAGTTTCAATAAAAATGTATAAAATCTAATCATTACAACAACACTTTGAGGTACAAAATATATATAAATATATAAACATGTTTACAAAAACGACAGCAAAAAAATGTTGTTTTCATTTAAATATTTTAGTTTTTTTCCCACCGAAAGTCCTCAGAGAGTTCAGTTTTAATGGCGAACGGTGGATAAATTCAAAAAAAAAAATATAACCGCATTCCAGCTTAATTTGAGTAAACCTCTTTTTTTGAAAAACACAAAAGGCTTTTTCCCGCCATTTCGAAATTATGTTTTGGCAAAGTTTTGCTTTGCCCCGGTGTATATTATTATTAATTAACAAGAGGGAATGGAAGAACAAAGGGAAATTGTTGAAAGTTGTGACGATACCTCAAAGTGAAGTTGTTGAGCACGTGATGAAGTGAACAGGTATTGAAAGCTCTATTAAGCATTCGTTGTTTAAAATATTTAGGGTAATTTAGCTTAAACAAAATTCCTTAAGCAATGTCAAAGTATAAGAAATCATGTAAGCACGTACTGACTTTTTACTTTAAAATAATGTTATTGACGTGTAATTAATTGATATTAATGTGTGAAATTTATTAAAATGGCAGATTTAAAAAAATACAGTAATTAAAATAACATTATTTATGTTTGACACTAGTTTTCATCGTTTCAATGTTTATAGGATTTTATAGGGCTTTTTCGTTTCTGTCATAAAACGTGATGTCAAGAGCTTAAAGCAAGACCTTGAAAAGGGTTTTTGTGGCAGTATGTGATGATGGTATCTGGCGAGCAACTCTTACCACAAACTATATGCATTGTATAGTGATCACCTTATCGTCTCGCATATCAAAGTGAGTTGAATCTGTTACATTGAAGAATGAAAAATAACAAACTACCCAAGAGACTCCACTGTAATAAACTGTGAGGGAAAAAGGGTCGGGCGACCAAGATTGAGATGGTTTGACTACGACGAAAAAGGCA
The DNA here is from genome assembly GCA_022683975.1 of Rhyacophila evoluta. Lineage (NCBI taxonomy): Eukaryota > Metazoa > Arthropoda > Insecta > Trichoptera > Rhyacophilidae > Rhyacophila > Rhyacophila evoluta. Next base: position 10,039 of record JAGVSQ010009918.1, read on the forward strand.
AAGCATCCCTGAAACGAAGGTAGTGAAGAGAGCCTATGGTAAGCTGACAGGAATGGAAATGATTTTTAATTGGGATGGAATCCAGTATAAAGCAGGACAAATGTAGAAGATAATACAAACTTTTGTAAATTATTGTATCATGTGGCAAATGAAAAAAGACTTGATTTTCGAAAGTATTTATAATAAACTCTAAGCAATATAGTATTATAGATAGATATTGTTAATATTTACTTCAGAAACTATTTCTATTTCGATATTTTATTAAATTATAGTAATATTGTTAGAGAGTTCGACCAAAAAGTTTTGATAGCTTATATCCTTTTTTTGTAGAATAGAAAAAATCTATTTCCGTAAAATGTTCGTTTGTTCTTACACGTTTGAAGGAATATAAAAAACTTAGTTTTTTGTTTCTTCGAGTTTTATATTGAAAACATTTTCTTTTAGTATTTTTATATGTAGCAGTTTCAGCAAAAACCTTCGACATTGTATATTTCATTGTAATAAGATAAAATAAAACTTATTTATTAAAAGACGATAAACTTTTATAAAACAGCGTGTTGAAGAATTAAATGTCACAAAAATTCTTCCACGTTATTTCGCATTTTATGAAAAGTAGTATAAACATCTGACAAATATATTGAAATAAAAATACGAATAGATATTCGCAATACAGGCATGTCGAATCTAAACTTTCATTTAAAACGTCTGAATATCTTCAGTATCTGTATAGTATTTATTTTTATTCACAATTGAAGC
>JAGVSQ010009919.1:0-13273 GCA_022683975.1 Rhyacophila evoluta
ATTTTTGGATTTTTAAAAATCCGACACAGATGGGGATTCGAACCCGCATTCCCCGTTTATTTACTGCTATAATTAAATGGAACAATTTAATTTATATTTGTATTTGCATATTTGTTATAAAAATCATGTTAGTATAGAGATTAATGAATTTATACTTAAATTTATCTTTAACAGAGATATCTATGGCATGAAAAAATAATTAAAAATCTAGTAACTGATAAATATTAATTATTAGCATTTTTGGCAATTTTATTCTTACTGGACAATAAAAAACGATTTTTCTTTTTGTAAATTTGTATCATTTAACTTAACATTTAAATCTAACATTTAAAAATACTAACTATTAGTGATAGAACTATTCCAAATATGATCACTGTTTTCATATAAAGATCCTTTATTGGTCGGCCAGAAAATAACGCGCTAAAACACGTGCTATATTTTTAAATTGGACATCTGATTTTTGTATATGCCATGATTTCTTAACGGTATATTATATTTGATATTATTATAATTATGACTTTGAGTGAGTACTGTTTTAATTAGGGACATTTTTGTGAAGTACCTGGATTTGGATCTATTAAAAGATAATGTTTATATAAATATGGTTTGCGGCATGTCGGTTGGTATGAATGGAGAGTCAGTATTTTATATGCTTTTACCTCTGTACCTATACTTTATTAAAATTTCACTGGTAAGTAAAATGTGAATACTTTTTTACCTCTTGCACCTTAGAAATGTGTGTTTATTTAACAATATTACATTAAAATCACAATACTAACATAACTTTTACATAAGTAATACTGTATGATATATTATATTTTATAAATTATTTGCCTAACATATAAACATTCAGTTCTTTTTTTATACATCACTATGAATAATTAAATATTAATAGATTTTGTTGAATTTTTAAATACTTAATATCTGATTCAATGTTTTCGTATTTTTGCATGCTTAACAAAAAAAAAATCTGTTTTGTTTAATCATAACGTATTATTTACTAAATGTTTATCGTGTCACCAAATTTCTTATTTACACATTTTGACGAAATAAGTAAATACATTGAATCGAAATACAATACTAATTTATAGTTTGGTACATAGCAAAAGTTATAAATATTACCATTTCATAAAATAATTATGTGTAATTGATTTATGAAATAATACAAATTAAAATATAGGAAGACGTAGCACTTTGCTTATCTATCGTGTCGATAGGTGACTTTGTTGCTCGAATAGTCATATCGATTGCGAGTACTATCTTCAAGTTTAGAAGCAGATCATTATTTTTCTGTGGAGTCATTGGAGCGACGGTGTTTAAATTAAGTATGTTTTTGATAATTTTATAAAATAATCAGTACAAATACATTACTATCTATTTCTGGAATAGATTTCAATCAATTCATTATCTAAATTAATCTTATTCATGCTATTATTAAAAAATAAATTTGATACTTGAGTGTATACACTATTTTTAGTCTCTTATAGACCATCAATTATTACGTTATATAAACAGAAATTAAAAGAGTTAAACTAGAAGTAATCGTCAAAATAGCATATAGTTTTGCGAAAATTTCACATCGATACTGGTCTCCCCTTGAGGTTCCCGTGACAGACACACGTGTCTATTATTTGTCTTATAGTACAGACAATCATAAAAATATTTAAATATTTAATTTTTATGAGGTACGCATTTATTTAAGTATTTATTAAAAAAATGGATTACTTCATATTTTACAGCATATTTTTTAAAGTATATTATATGAGGTGTTTTTATTTTAAACTTCCAAGATAAGAAAAACTTTTAAAAATCGAATACATCGGTATCTATAATGTCACCAATTTTATATGTAAATTCATTGACTCTGTTTAATATAACAATTACGATTAGTGACTAATACACGAAACATATTCTCGTAAAAATAACTTAATTTGGTCATAAAATTAAAATTCTCATTTAATACTTCAGCTATTTAATAAATCTGGATAACTTTTTCCAAATGAATATTATATTAAAACGATTGAAGGGCTGGAATAAAATGATAAAAAATATTAATTTGCATTCACTAGAAAATGGTATATTAATAGATTTTTTTTTCAGTTTTCATACACGTCCATAGTTTAACAGGAATATTGATTTTATGCGGAATACTGGGATTTTTTAGAGGATGTATGCACATACCTTTATCATTAGTGTATGCTGAATACAGTACTGAAAAGTTTACCGCAGCCTATGGACTTGGACACATTTTAAGTGCCATAGTTAGTGCAGTTGTCACGCCTATTTTTGGTAGGAGCTTTTAAAAATATTACGAAAGTAACTGTCTAGTATATCTAGAATTATAAATAAATTGTGATGTTTATTCATTTTTGTTTACAGGTATACTAAAAGATTATTCTGGAAGTTATACAGCAGCTTTGTATTTAAACTCCGGGTACGGATTGTTTTGTATAATACCGTGGGGATTAGAATTTTGGTATTTCAAAAACAACATTAAAAAATAATTACATCTATATCCTTATGGCGTTTCATTAAATTTGTAAAGTATTATTTTCAAATGACAAAATGTTTATACACAAAATACAAGGCATTTACATTTAATTTTACAAAACTATTAAAATCAGTCGCTTCTATTGTATTTAGATTAAACAAATTTATGTCCGCATTATCATATAAAATCTAGATCAGCTTATTTACGCATGCATATTAACAGAAATATATTAAAATAATCCTGTAGTTTTGTATTATAAAATATAATAATGGGCACTTTTGGTTACATCATTATAGATGTATCTTAACTTCTAAATCATTTATCTAATATATGTTAAAAAAACTATAACGTAACACAAAGTAAATAAAAAGCCTTATCAGATAAATAACTCTGTGCGCGCACAATTTCTTCTCTTGTTGAGTAATGTAAATAATACCATACATCTTATATAACTTACCAAAAAATGCAAGGAAAACTAACATTGTTAAAAAAAATAAAATTAATTAGGTGATACACTATTAAATATTTAAAAGCAACAGCGATTATATATGCTAATTTTGAGAAGATAAGCATACTCGCAATTAAAATAATACATTTTTTTGACCAGGAAATTATATTTTAATACAGAGATCGTATAACCTTTTAAGGGATAAATATGATATGATTGATATCTCTTAATTGATTAAGTAAAATTTGACTAAACCAATTTTTAATCTATTATTTGAACCAAAGTTACATTAACTTTATTAACAACACTTCACTTTGGCAGACTTGTCGATACGTATCCACAAATGTTAGTGTGAGCCTTGAAACGAATTTAAAGTAACGAAACGAATTTAAAGTAATTTTTTCTTTGAAGTCTGTATTATGTAGATAGTTTCCATAAATCTTGTATAAGAACAAGAACACCTGAAATAATATGGTTTTCAATAAACTTCTATAATTATATATGTCTTTGTATACTTGTGTTTTTCTTTCGCATCCTATCAGTTTCAGTTTATCATGATTGTGCTATAAGACTAGTGTAGAAATGCGATCGATAACTTTTATTTTTATAAATGATAAATAATAACTTTGAACTGGGCGATATAATTATAGTTGCCAAAAGATACGCCTTAACATTAAGTTTAAAGAAACCATGTTACTTTATATATAAAACGTATTTGATAAAATTGTAAATTTTGTAAGCATACTTAAGCATAAATTATATGACATCACTCACTTTAGTTGTTATACCACACAGCTTGTATTATATGTAATGTTTAATCTTCGAACATATACGCAACCTACGATAATACTTCCATAAATAAAATTCACGGTATCTTATCAAAGAAAACAAGATTTTCATATGTTCATGCAACGCATGTTTTTTAGAATCTAGTAAGTGCAATTATAACAAAAGAGGTGAAAGCTCTTTGTCCGGCTAAAATTATTAAAATATATAGTGTTACTGGGTAAATTTTTTGATAATATAATAATCAGCAATGACCATTTCGAAAAGTACTGCAAGTGTTTTGCAAGCAAAATGTTTGGAGGACCCTAAAAAACTAGCTCCTCCAGAAGGAGGGTGGGGATTTATGGTATGCGTTGGATTCGTATTGGTTTTTGTAAGTATTTAATATTCTCATTACATAATAGAACTATTTTTGTCTTTGATATATGATACATTCTTTCATTTTAGTAATAAATAATAATAGATAAATACATCAATTGAATACAGTAACGTCGCAACTTAAAAAATATACAATTTTGAGTTTTTTATACGAATCGATTTCATATTTGCTTTTCACCGAGCTTTGTCAATTAGTAATAATTTATTAATCATCATAATTGATTTAATAATACAGGATTTTTCAAAAAATTCAGAATAAACGTTTTTTTTAATTCGTTTTCTGAAAAAATGGACATTTTTAAGTTAACGCGTTATGTTATTATATTTATTAAGCAATATTTTGCTAAATATAATATATACTTCTCTATAAAACACAAAATTTTATTCAACTTTCACATTACAAACCGAAATTCTGTAACGGACTCAAAACTAAGCATACAATTCATATTTTCGTAAGTTTAATAGCAGTATAAACTAGCTTTGATGTATTAATGATATTAATAATTTTTTTAGGTGCCATGTTTTGCATACAAATCTTGTTTTGGAATGATATTCAATGGATTTCTTCAAGACTTAGGGGAAGGTCTTAGTAGATTTTCTATGGTATCTGGGTTACTATCAACTATGCTTAACGTTTCAGGTATTTATTATATTTTTTGAATAAAAAAAAATATAAAAGCTTGAACTATCAAAGTAGAATATATAATAATATAAAATGTATTATCAACAGTATTTAATATGAATAAAATATCAACAATTTTTTGTCATGAGGCGTAGAATGTGAAATGCAATATAATTTACATCGTAGAATGAAATATATTTTCCTGATTATTTTTATAGGAACGCTCACCAGTATTCTCCTGAAAAATTTTTCGCTTCGCAAAGTAGGATGGTTCGGTGGAGTTTTATATATATCTGGAATGTTCGGGAATTGTTTTGTAACATCAGTCAACCAAATGTTAATCACAGTTGGGCTCCTCCAAGGGACGGGATGTGGAATAATGATGTCAATCGGTTTCACGTCGTTCAACCAATACTTTTTACGAAGGAGGCTTATGGTTATGAGTACAACGAAGATATTTTTCTCTTTAGGTATCATGGTATACCCAATGCTCGTAAAATTCCTGATGCAAGAGTACGGTTTGAGAGGTACAAATTTAATTGCAACTGCGATAGATTTACATGTATTTTTGGGTATAGCACTAATGCAACCTATAAAATGGCATCAAAATAGACGAGACAACTTTCTAACAACACTTGTGGGTAAGCATTGCTTGAGTTGAGTTATATTCTTAATTTATCATTTGTATTTTATATTTAATGTATATTTATACGATTTTGATTACATTTCTTTAATTAAAAATAACATATATGGGATTAAATACATCCGATCATAGTTTTGAACCGATTATTTAATGACAAAAATATATTAAAAGTAAAAAGTTAAAACCTTTTATTTTGGTTGTTTGTTATTTCATATCTAAATTAATTATTATGTAACGATTTCACTTGCTATCCATGAATTAAAAAAAACACCTAGATTTACAATTATTTCAAATATAAAATGGAAGTTTTTTTTTTGATAATCATCATTTTAATGCTATTTGTAATCATATGAGACATTCAATTCTAAGCTCGCTTAAAAACGATTTTTTTTTTAAACAAATAATTAACATATTAAATATTGGTAAGTGGTAAAAAAGTTTTACGTGACATCAGAAAATTAAAAATATTTTTTATTTCAACCATAAACGTACAGAAAATTCCATCAAATGTGATATCGATAATGAGGATCAACAAAAAGTCAAAGAAATATTCGTGCCAGAAGAATCTAAGACACTTCTACCTACCAATAATACTTTGTGTGACAGTACAAATTCACAAAAAAGAGAGCGGAATGAAAATTTGATTGAAGGAGAAAAAGAGTGTGGATATGAATATGAGCATTCTTTAGTAAATGCTGATACTAAATCGATGCAAAAAATGCCTTTAAAAAATGTAAGTGAAAAGCAAAAATCAAAATGGTAAGAAATATTTCTATTACAGTAAAAACTTATGATATTGAAATACAACAATGAAGGCAAATACTGATTTATTCATTCAATTATACTACTCAAAAGAGTAAGGCGTTAAAATTATATTTTATTTCATTAGATTCGCAAACATAACGATGAATCAATTATGGAATTAAATTATATATCCATAAAAATACCCCAGATTCTCGACTTTTAGATAATAAAAAAAGTTTTCACTGCCATAGTAATTATATAATATTATATTCTATGGAAAGAGAACCGTTGACAAATTTATTGAATAATGTGAACGTATTGTATGGTGATAAATATACTTAATATTTATGTTTAGAAAGATAAATAAAGATGGGATTAATTAAAATATTTTCATTTTTTCAGGGATGTCGTCGTGAAGTATTTAGACTTGGATTTATTGAAAGATCGCGTTTTTATCAATATTGCATTTGGAATATCTTTCGGTATGAACTCGGAATCTGTGTTTCATATGCTACTTCCTTTGTATTTATACTCTATAAACTTTACAATAGTAAGTCAATACCATATTAATGCGTATAAATCATTTTTCAATATCACGTATATATATAAATAAGTATGATCAAAATTTAAGCATATATAACATATTCTACTTAAATATATTGTCTATATAATTTTACATTTTTTTAAAACATGTTCGATCCGAAAGTGGAGCATACGGATCTCCCCAATGTGAAGACATGTTGTGACAGATTATTTCTCTGAGAATCGGTCGTCATACAAATATTGCTCAACCTAATGGGCATCTAGTCTTACATTTTATTTTTTTTAAATCCGGCAGACGTGGGAATCAAAGCCGCACTGGACGCGCATGCTAACCTCTACGCTACCGGGAGACAATTATAATTTTAATAATATGAACAAATAATATCAAACAATATATATATTTTAAAATTTTAAACATATTTTAAAAGTAAATTCAAGAACGCATTATTGTTCAAAATTCGTATTTATAAAATAAAATATTTATTTTTAGGGAGATGTAGCCTATTGTTTATCTGCTATATCTGCAGGTGATTTAATTTCGAGGGTGACTATATCCATAGTGACCAGTATTTTTGATTTAAAAAGTAGATCACTATTCTTATTTGGAGTTGTTGGTACAGGAATATTTAAATTGAGTAAGTCGATTATATATATTTTTTAAATTTAATTAAGAGTCGATTCTGATACTTAAACGATTGTATAATTTTTAGAACATAGTCTTTTAAGCTTCACTAAAAATATTATATCAAAAAAAAATTGGCTAAATTTATTATAAATAAAAATAAAGAAAAAGGCACAAATGATAAAATGGTACTCGTTAGAAGTGATCTTTGAAAAGAATTTTCTTCGTCGTCAACGAGAAAATACCTCTATAAAATATATAGTTTTTCCAAAGAAGCTGATTTTGAAAGTTATGAATTATTTTTTCAAAATGTCAAAAATAAGAAATATGAAAACGACCACAGAGACCAATTCTAACCTGAAATCATTTATGTAAAAAATCAAATGGATATCAAATGGCCTAAATCACAGTTTTTTTCTAAATAAGAGAATAATTAAAGGGAGAAAATTAATCCCACCAGCGCTAATTTGTATAGTAGTTTCGGATTTAAAAAACACTAGTATTATTTCTTAATTTTAAATTTGTATCAAATATTTTTACCGTCTGAGAAGCGTGATTAATTTTTTTTTGACAAAAAAAGTAATTATAATCTTGGGTTTCATTTTTTGTTATTTTCGTTTAACTGTATATATTTGAGGTAGTATGACATACGTTAACATTTGTTTTTATGTTTTATTTTAGTTTTTCTACAAATGAGCAGTTTTACGGGAATTTTGGTAGTATGCGGTATTTTGGGAATGTTTAGCGGCTGTATTTATGTTCCTATATCTCTAGTTTATGCAGAATATAACGCAGAAAAATTTACTGCCGCTTTCGGCCTCGGACATATTATGAGTGCTATGTGCAGTGCAATTATAACACCCTTATTCGGTACGAATATGTTCTAAGTGTACGTATACGTTCAAATATTACTTTAAGTGTATTAAAAATCCCTAAGTTTTTTTTTTTAATTTCAGGAATGCTGAAAGATTTCACTGGTAGCTACACAGCAGCTTTTTACTTAAACGCAGGGATAACGTTGTTGTGTATGATTCCATGGGGAGTAGAATTTTGGTATGTTTGGAATAATAAGAGAAAAATTAAATCGAGTATATAAAATTATGATGACTTTTATTCATTTTGTATGTATAATTATAAAATAAATTTAATAAGATGTAAATAAGATAAAATATAAATTTTCAAGTTGATGAAATCTTTATGTTTCACTGTAAAAATGTGTATATTTTAATATTTTTATAACAGCATTTAGTATAATAGTTTTTCAATTGAAATTCTATCTAATTTCACAGCGTAGGTGGTATTATGATATTAGTTGTATATACTATTTTTTAAACGGTTATTTTAAAAATCTGTATTCATTTTATATCTTAATATAAAATGTAATTTATTTTCAATGAACTTTTGTAAAATTTGAAACATGGCTTATCTATGTTGATTAATTATTTATTGGAAAAAAACAAACAAATAGCCCCTATACGATTTTCATAAAAAAAACACGATAGCTCAGACTTTCATTATAATATTTTTTTTAAATATTAGTTCCATGGCAACATTTTCCGTTGTTATCTTATCATTATTTTGCGATAACAATACAAATTTACCCTAAGCGAATATGCACACATCTTTCTCATCAAATCGCGTTTTAAGTGTTTAATAAAAGTATATGAAATTTTATTTAATTTATTATTATTTTGAATATAAATAATATAATCAAAATTGTTTATCACAATAAAAAATGGCTACAGATAACAGAAAGTTTCGAGTTGAAATGGTCCCTACAGAAAACGGTTGGGGGTATATGATATGTGTAGGGTTTGCATTAATATTTGTAAGTATATCTTTAAATTTATTTATATAATACTTATCTATACATCCTTATCAAAGAAGATATAGTTAATAACATACAACTTCAGTCATACTCTTAGTAAAAATATGATGGAAAACTATATTTTAACTTAATCACTGTTAGATCATTATTTTTTTGAATTTTAATGAATTAAATTTTTAAGGTATTGCAGGCACAGTTTTATATAATTTACAAATATATCAATGAACAAATCTAAAATCGTAAATTTAATTCACGAAAACTTCTCTTAGTCGTCATGTTTACTCAAACTTTCTCTTCGCAGACAGTATGCATGTGTCACTCTAATTCATTTGGGATAATATTCAACGATTTTTTAAAAGAGAATAGTGACTCATCGAGTGTCTTAACTAGTGTATATGGAGTAACAGGGATTACTATATCAGTAGCCGGTAAGTCTTTAAATTAAACGAATATATAATTTAAAAAATTACGATTATATAGTTTAAAGTAAACAAGCTTTAACTTATTCCAAAATAATATACTATAACATAATATAAATTATGTTTAATAAAATTGGACCTCAATGAAAATCATTAAAATAACAAATATTACGTTAATACAAATGAAATTAAGATATACTATAGGTAGTTTGACAAAAAATCTTTAATTATTTAAACAAATGACATTCGATTTTTATTTCTCGGGCTTAATACATTTATGTCAAAAGCTACTTGTATTATAAGCGATATCCAAATATCAACACTGTCGTAAACTCAACTGAGCTTTATTAAATAAATACCTACTATATTTTATCATAGAAACCTTTATCTTCAGTTAGTAAAATATTTTATATGTAAAACTTTTCTTGAATTTTAAATTAACATATTTCAATTAGCAGACTGCTCTAATATATGGCATAATATAAAATATGTATGTATTTCCGCAATGATAAGGTAAAGTTTGTTAACATAAGATTGGTTGTTAGCTGATAGCTCAGCAAATTGTAGACAGCTTGCATGGATCATGTGATTCTTTTTCAAATAATAATGATATTATTATAGTAGTTAAATTAATACATATCATTTGTTAGACAGTAGTAACATATCAAAAATATTTTAAATGTAGTATACTGAGTAATTATTTCAGGCTTAATCGTCAATTACGCGCACAAATTTTTCTCACTAAGGCAAATATCAATATTTGGAGCAATATGTTACAGCCTTTGTTGGCTATTAAACACTTTCATTACAAGCGTCTACCACATGCTATTTACGAATGGTATTTTAAATGGACTCGGATGGGGAATTCTCATGTCAACTGGATACACCACCTTCAATTCATATTTTGTCGAGAAACGTGTAATGATGATGGGAGTTTGCATGTCTGTTGTCGGGCTTTGTTCAATTCTCTTTCCGTTTTTTGTGGAATTCGCACTTGATGAATATGGATATCGCGGAACGATGGCACTCATAGGAGCAATGACTGCTAACTCTATAGTTGGAAGTGCCTTGTATCAACCCGCAAAGTGGCATTTGGTACGTAAAATTATTTATGAAGATGAGGAAGTTCCTGAAAAAGGTATGAAGTTAACGGTTTAACATTTAATTTTTTTTAAATAATAAAAATATAAACCATTTCAAACAAAATTCAGTCACAATCTGAGCCAACGATTGGCGAGGAGCTATTTTTGGATATACTATTAATTCCAAATGATTTTCGTAAATAAAGAAGCACTACAATACAAAAATTTTACGCATAGTTTTTTCTACCGCACATGAAATATTCAAAATAAAATTTTATTGTACTTAATATGTAAATAATAATTAATTGTATTAAAGTTTTGCATATTACCCCTTCGTAGTGTGTGAAAAATTTATAAACACAATTTAAAATTAAATTTAGGTTGCCAGACGAACATCAATAATGTTATTGATGAAAATAAATTGCAAGAGGACCAATCAATGATGCCGTTAATGACAGTTTTGAAAGATAACTCCAATGGCGTCCCAAAAATAATAATCACACGCGATGATGCAGTTGTATTAGAAGTCGACTATAATAAAACACAAAATAAGCCACGGGGATTTTTGTAAGTGCTAGTTTTAAGAACAAACAACGGACTCAATTGACGAAATACTCATGGCTTATAATTTTTTTCATTTTGATTTCAGAGGAAGAATTGCCGAAAAACTAGAATTGGCACTATTAAAGGACATTTCATTTTTAAATGTCACTCTTGCGATTTCAATCGGAATGTTTTGTGATTTACAATTTTATATGTTGCAACCACTGTTGCTATATGAGTATGGATTTTCTACGGTTGGTTTTAGTTTTTTTAGATTTTTAATAAATATTATGGTCGCTTCCTAAGTGGGTAGAATTTTATTACTTAAAACATGCACAACAAATACAAAATTAGAGAGTTTTTTTTCATGGAAGAAATTCACTTTCTTACTACGCTGCGTCTTAGTTAATTCGTGCATTTAAAAACTACGGCTAAAGTATTTTATCTTATTAACATAATATAAATATACCAATAAATATCACAGTTCTAGTAGACGCAATCCACTTGAAATATTTTTTTAATTTTTCAATATTCTACAAACTCATAAATATCGATTATCTCTGTCTCTTCTATAGTATATACATACAGAAGAAACAATTTTTTAAAATAAGTGCTTAAATTTATTGTTAAAGTGCTTATTAGAGTTTGCTATTTTCCTTTGAAGTGATATGAAACAGTGTTATGTTTAACAGAGTGCTGCAAAATAAATTTAAGAAATTTTATATTAAACAAATTTTTTCAATAAAATTAGAAACAGATGTTGATGAAATTTTCTCTAAAGAAAAAATTCTCTAAAGTTCACTGAAAATTTACTTAGCATAAATAAAATCTCGTATTACATTATTCTAATGCAATTTTTATTCATTTTATTGTCACAGTTTTATATTTGTATTCAAAACTTTTTTTAGTCTCAAGTCGCCTCTTGTGTATCAGTTACTTCAATTGCTGACTTAACATCGAGAATTTTCATGGCTATCGTGAGTGGGTTTTTTACGATCAGAAGTCGGTACCTTTGCTATGCTAGCATTATATGCCTGACAGTTACAAGATTGTGTAAGTAACAACAAATTTAAATAATATATCATAGACCAAATTCAATATCAAACAAGTTTGGAAAAATGCACAAATAATGTTTTACTGTTGTAAAGCAGATCAATTTTTGCCACTTTTTTTTAATGTTAAATTGAAAAAAATATGGAAAGTGTATTGTAATATATTATAATATTAAAATGTGATGCGATTATATACACAAACTTTTAAGCAATTTATTGAATGATTGATTTCAGTATTCCTTCAGTTTAATGATTACTTAGGAGTTGCTATAATGACGGCACTTTTGGGTTTCTTTAGAGGTTGGTTCTATGTTGGTATGCCTCTTATGTGTGCAGATGTTCTCGTCGTAGAAAAATTTGCAGCTGGATACGCTTTGGCATTTTTAGCCACTGGTATTTCAAATGCACTTTTGGCACCTCTTTCAGGTAATCTATTTTTTTTTTTTTTGTTGCTATTAATATTTTAAAATGTTATATTATATTGCACACTTAGCATTCGGTATTGTTTGATGCTATTTTCAACGTTTTGGTGTTTTTTTTTTTATTTCAATAAAACATTCGATGTTGTAAATAAAAAAATATTTGTAATTAAGTTAAATTTCTCACTTTAATTTTTTTTAACGTTTCTTCAAAAAATGAAAGTGTTTTTTTTTTAATCAAAATAATCTTGTAGCACTGATAAAAATGATATTTGAAATATTTTTTTTTTACAGGATATCTCCGAGATTTGACAGGTTCTTATGTGGCATCATTCTATTTCTTCGGCTACGGATGCATTATCATATTGGCGTTTTGGACATATGAGTTTTTTATAATGAAAAAGAAAAATATTTATCAGAAATCCTCAAAATAAAAAGTTGTGACGTAAAATTAAAATGAATAAAAAATATACAAATTTTTTTAAACTTGTTAAATATTTCTATTAGTGACATCTAACCACCTGAACATTAAGTTTATCATCTTTTTTTTTTAGGTTTTCATACAATAGTTTTAGGTCGGTAGAGATCTGTGCCACTTCAAGAAAATAATAATTTAGTCCGAAAAATTATTTCATTTTATTGCTTTTTAAATC